>JAMPIV010022608.1:0-95628 GCA_024509875.1 Oreohelix idahoensis
AATTACATGGACTCCACAATGCGAATTCGCTTACCAGGAATTGAAGGAAAAGCTTACAAGTAAACCTATTTTGAAATTACGTGACTTAAGTCAAGAATTCATTGTAAGGACGGATGCCAGTAATATTGGGTTAGGTGCGACTCTGCTACAGAAATCAGATGCATTGGCTGGGGAATTAAGCCCAGTGGCATATGCTAGCAGAAAGTTGAATAAAGCTGAAACCAACTACTCAACTAACGAAAAAGAATGTCTTGCAGTAATATGGGCGATAAAGAAATTCAATATTTATCTGTATGGGAAGGCATTTAAGTTGCAAACGGATCACAAACCATTGTCGTTTCTAGCGCAGGCTAGACATGAAAATTCTAGATTACTCCGTTGGTCATTACTGATGCAGCAATATGAGTTTAGCATAGAGTATATAAGTGGAAAAACAAATCTGGGAGCGGATTTTTTAAGCCGCCATCCGTGTGATGAGAATCACCCTAAGCCCCAGGAAAGATAATAAATTTCTCTATGTGTATATAGAATTATAGACTGACATATAACGTCTGTTTTAAGTGGGGAGAATTTGTCGTGAGAAATTCTAATCCACATATATAAATTATCAGGTAAATGTAAAGCCTAACACAAAAATTCAATAAAAGGAAAGAAGAATGGTGTAGCGGTAGGTTATTTAAAATTATTTATTATGTAAGAGTATGCCAGTAAAGAGTTCTGACCTTACAAGTAATACCCCAGTCTTAGAAATAAGCACTGGTGTATTGTTATCATAAAAATAGTCAGACTGTGAAAACCCTGGCCCAGTTGGTAAGAAGTAGTACCAGGATTTAAGGTGTCTCCTCCCTGTGACTATCCTATGATTACTTATATTCTAGGGGATAAGTAAAATATACATTCACTGAACCCACAAAATGGAAGAAGTGAATAAATCCTCAGGTACAGTTAAAATAGTTTAATAATTACACTAATATTCTATTTCTACTAGTTGGAAAAGAGCATACATATTATATATATATTTAATATTTATATATATATATATATATATATATATATATATATATATATATATATATATATATATATATATATATATATATATATATATATATATATATATATATATATATATATATATATATATATATATATATACAGTACTTTGCAAAAAAAAATGGCAGTCATATTGCTCAGCTAAATAAGCTGAAATCTAATTAAATATGCATGTTCTGCCCCAAATTTGCACTCCACTGAAGTGAGCAAACACTACCAAAAGTAAAAAAAAAAATTAGCGTAGAGTAACGTCCCTTGATATAAGAGCAGACGACAATTTCTAATGCTAGTGGCAGAAAATGGATACAAAGTCAAAGTGTATGTTAATTTCACAGCTTTGGAATAAAGGAAATCAAACATGTTCCAACATTTCTAAAACCTTGAACATTCCTGAGCAGACTGTCTACAGAGTTGTGAGTAAATTAAAAGCAGGTAATGGAATCGAGCGAAAAGAAGGTAGTGGGAGGCCAAGAATTTTGGTCACAAAGGACAATCGGTGTCTCGCCCAAATCGTTCGGGCTGGGCCAATGAAGAGTGTAGAAAACATACGGCAGCGCATGTTCGAGTTGGGAAGCCCAGAGGTATCTAATGCTACTGTCAACCGGGAGCTACACAGGATGAATTACACAAAAAAGCGGGTAATTTCGTCACCATTGCTCACAGAGACTCACAAACAGATGCGCTTGAACTGGTGCCACGAACACCAAAATTTGTCATGGGACAATGTGATTTTTTTCAGATGAATGTTCTCTTTGGTCTTATCCTGCTCAAATAAATATTTGGACGAAAGGCTCTGTAACGCCTGTGTACCAGCGGCCGAAACATACATAGAAATTCCATCTTTGGGGAGGGGTGTCAGCAAGAGGTGCCACCCCACTGTGTGTTTTCACAGGAATTCTCACGAAAGAAAGGTACATCGACATACTAGAGGGACACCTTCTGCCATTTATGCAGGTCATGTACCCCGATGGGTGCACATTTCAACATGACAATGACCCAAATCATACAGCTCATACCCCCAAAGCATGGCTGCAAGAGAAGAATGTGATAGTGCTGAAGTGGCCCGGCAACAGTCCCGATCAAAACCCAATTGAAAACGTTTGGGCACTACTCAAGAATCATTTTAAAAAGAGTGGACTCAGAGACGTTGAACAATTGAAGAAGGTAGCTGAAAAATACTGGGACAGTCTGACTCTCAATTACCTACAAACATTTGTGGGAAGTATGCCTCGCCGCATCCAGGCTTGCCTTGCTGGAGAAGGCAACATTATATTGTACTGAAACCACTGTTAATAGATAGGGGAGATACCAATCTTCCTCTGGACATACAGTTTTTATTATTATTTGCTTCTATGAGTGTGCTGCCAGTTGACTGAGTTTCTGTATGGTTAATTATTGTTTTCAACTATTGGCTGTTTCACATGTATAGGTGGTCAGTGTCAAACAGGACACTTATCTTTCCAACTTGATACTGCTAAAACTGAACTGGCCTTTGCTGATATCAGACTTGGTAGGCCCAACAGTAGGGATGCCAATGACCAGTTGAAGTTCACTCTTTGGGGTCCTGCACTTTTGTGGGATTGCCTCGGATGAACGACACAGGCTTCTGATACTGGACAGTCTGGTTTGAGTTATTTCATGGAACCTGCAACATATCAGCCTTGGCTAGTATCTGGCTAGACTTGTAGCTGACTAGCACAGATGTCAGACCAGTCAGTCATCAGATGTCACCGTTATACAATCATAGTAAGTAAGGACATCATTTCAGTGATATAGCATTAATATTAACATTTCAATTAAGTGTAACTGACTAGCACATAAGTCAGACTAGTCAGTCATCAGGTGTCAAAGTTATACAGTCATAGCAAGTAACATCATTTCAATGATACAGAATTAATATTAATATATCCGTAATAAACATCATCTGGTTTACTCTGCTCCTATACATCCTTTTCTGATCTATAACTTGATCCTTCTAAATCATATCAAGTACAAATTCAAATACTGATGCTATCTTAGCAACTACCCAAAATTAATACATAAAATAAATAAAGTGAGTGACCACGTGATCAGGTTGCTTTCTACTGAAACTGGCTGTAGAACACTCCAGTTTACCAGCTGTAAATGGGTACAAAGTTGTGCGCTCGAACTAGGGAAGGCAAAGGCAGCGAGGAAGGGGACTAGTCACCTTAACCTCGTAAACTGGGATCTTCCATGATGAAGTTTCTAACACTTCATTTCCCTATGACAATCTCTGCCATGGGACTGCCTTTATCTTCGTAAGCGATAAAGCAATATGATAAATATATCTTCATTAGGCTGTGGGGCTATTTGTGATTAATTTTTGTACAAGCAACAATCATCCACAATGCACATGTTTAGATCATATAAAAATACAATACATTATATCAATAACTATTATACAGGCATATTTTGTGAATTCTATATGAACCTGAAATAACAAAATATTATACACGGTAGTTATCATAATTTCGCTTACCCTCAGACTTCAGATACTGGACTTAAAAATGTTTCTGGCGATCCGCTCACAATTCATGGGTAGTGGCGAAACTCTGCCTCCAGTCTGTCTCAAACCTCTTTCGTTGTGTATCTCTCCAGTTTACCGATACGCTATATATATATATATATATATATATATATATATATATATACGCATAGCGCGGACGTATCGGAGAGTACCGACGTCACAGCTTAAACCTAAGCCTGAAAAATCCTTCCCGAACAGTGATTTCGGCCGATCTGTGCGTCGACTGAAATTTTGCCTTTCCCATTCTTGGCATATATAATATCCATATTGTTCCATCTTATCTAGTTTTATACAGCTGATAAAACTCTATCTTCCTATCCATGTAAATTCCCAAACTGTTATTTGTTGATTTTAATATTTAGAACAGAAGTGGGTTACACGCTTTTAGCGTAACTGTGGGCAGCCGAAATACGCATATATCTCCGTAAATGAGAACTTCCTACCGTTCCTTCTTATATGCAGTTATACACAATCCTTCCCTGTACTGAAATGTAAAATCCTTTTCATACTGATTCCCTTCTGCTTTTATTTATCCTTGGCGATTTCCTCTGTCTGATACACATTTCGCTGATACGCCGCCATTTTGAAAGCGGTCAATCGATCGTTGACGAGTTTATAAATCTAACTGAACCCGTTTGCAATGACTTGAAACCAATTTCGCGACATAGCTCCCCCATATTTTAAGCTGGATGATATCTAGCTTAACTATTGGGTACAAGACAATTGCAAATCGACCATTCCGAGGTTAGTTTTCCTTCCTTCTATCCTCCTCAAGCTCTGTGGGATGTCGACTTAGAAAATCTGCGCCCACATTCTGTTTTCCAAGAATATATTCATCCTTTACTATCTCTTTCCTTCCTGTTCGGCTTTTCATCCAGACTCTTACTTGTGGTGAAGTGGGATGTTATAAATATTTATAGGGGACTTAGTGTACTGACTGAGATCAGCTGTGAAGGTATCTATATCTATTAAGAGTAGTGTATTATAGATAACCTTACTTGCTACCACATATCTATATATCTCAGTCAGAATTATTCTGGAATAGTGTGATGACTACGTTATGTGTCTAGGGTATGTGTATGATGAAGTGTAAGTCACAACAACAGACAGATAAACAATTTAATTTAATCCACTACTCTTGACAACACTGTGACACTCACATACATATAACACTCTATGAGAATATCTTAAGGAGTCACTGATAACTTTTCAAATACAATATGTATTCATTGTTATCATAAAGGTATATGTGTCCTGATTCAAATACAAAGGAACCAGGAATCACAATCAATTTTAATTACAAGTATATGTACAGACTTTATCAATATGAATATTGTAGTGACATATATTATTAAAAATATCCTATGTGTGTCAGTTGTGTAGTGGTAATATGAGGTAATACTGGTTTTGTTTTGTTCAAGCTCTGTTGGTATTTGTCATCATGACTTCAATAGTTTGTCTTTTGGGACTAGTATTGGAGATGTTCTCAGTTCCTGATATTAAGACAATTAAATTCCCCTCTGAATGTTATTTTTATAAAGTCATTTCAAGATGAGGGGACATAATGTTGAGCTCAGCTGGCCAAATCAGCTTATCTTGCGTGATGGCGGCAGGAAAGGACTCCTCTGCTCGAATTCTCCTCTGGGCTCTGGAGACACCTCACTGATAGCTAAATGGACCAAGGAGTATGCAGTCCGACTCTGGATTCAGCAAAGCTCTGACCAGGTGCTGCTCAGTACCATCAAGACCACGGTCCCTGAAAACAAGAAGGATGTACCTTCTACTTCATAACTAATTGATACTCTAGTTCTACACTGAGCACAATACAACACAAACATTGAGTTCAGAGCGTTAGGCCAACTGTCAGCTTCATCTGAAATACTTTATACCAGCATTACCCTCCTTAATGGTCACTACGCCTCTGCACTTCCAGCATTATTTCTGTCTAATCAATCATCCAGGTGTCAGTGTACTATTTGGCCATTCCATGCCGTTTTACTTCCCTCCGACACCCTCTGTTCAGGCTGGAGCATTATAGGCTTTATCTCCTGTTTGCCACTGAACTACACATATATATATACAGGCATAAATTAACAATTTACATTCAATTTTCATTAAAAGATACTGAATGGTTCAAGCTTACCACAATTCATAGAATAAACACAGATACGTTGATTAGCAATGAATTCTGGCACATTTACTGGCACAAATTCCCATCTGCTTATGTTCCAGGCTTTTATTTAACACAAATATGAGCTGGCTTCAACGCACTGTTGCTTTATCAAGATTATTTGCACTAGTGGTCTCGAACTAACGCTCCTAAGTGAGTATATCAGCGAGTCTAGCCAATGAGGCCACTTTTCGACAAGTGTTTGAAAAAATGTTACCTTTTCACGTCTCCCCTAAAAGCGAAAGATACTATTTATAGCCCGACCAATCGTGGTTAGTCTTTCATTTGTTGCGCTCCAATCAATTTGGAGTTTACATGGTAGGCTAATTCTGTAACGTAAGATTTTTTTTCAAACACGTTATAAAAAAATTTTATGAGCAGAAATGATTCCATGCTGTCAGGCATCCCCACTATTTTATTTTGGGTATAATTTATTAATTCCTGGACTATTTGCGTAACGTTTTACATATTCTTTGTCAGCAAGCCCTAAGGAACCCAAATATCCAAATTTAAAAGAGCTACGTGGCTGCGTTCAAAATATGTATTTTCTACCTCCTGTTTCGAAGAGGTGCTGTCTGGGTACTGTTATGTTTTCAACCGTAAACCCATCTATTGTTATCTTTCCTAATAAGCGTTTTTTGTGATTTTAAAACCTAACTCTGGGAAGGGTAGTGAATTTATCACTGTCCGTCTGAAAAAAAAGTTAGTGCATGTAGTCTTACACGCGTGATGGCAGCATTTGTGTATCGCGCGAAGCGTGTTGCATGCGTTCCTGATTTTCAGCCCTCCCTTCTCTCTTTATCCTTTAGTCCATCTGTTCGTTCGTTTTGGTAACGCAGTATAATTAATGTTAGGATTAATTTAGGTCATTACGCAGTCTGCCTCTCAATGTTTTTCCAAGAAATACAGCACACGTTTCATTGAAGAAAGCGGGTATAATACAGTAAGCTTTTACTATCAACGTGAAAGCGTTACAATTTGCAGACGAAGCAGAAAACAAGGGGGGATTTCGAGTACCTTCTTTGTGACAGCACTGTTATTTACCATTGCTCTTTTCTTTATTAATTTTATTTGTTAGGCTTCATATTTACTTGATAATTTATATATGTGGATTAGAATATTCCACGACACCTCCCCTCTTAAAACAGACATTATATGTCAGTCCTTTATTCTATATACACATAGAGAAATTTATTATTATTTCTGGGGTTTAAGGTGATTCTCATCGCACGGATGGCGGCTTAAAAAATCCGCTCCCAAATTGGTTTTTCCAGATATATACTCAATGCTAAAATTATATGGAGCCAAAAGTAAAGACCATCGGAGTAACCTAGAGTTCTCATGCTTAGCCTGTGCTAGAAACGATAACGGTTTGTGGTCTGTTTGCAACTTAAATGCCTTCCCATATAGATAAATATTGAATTTCTTTATCGCCCATATTACTGCAAGACATTCTTTTTCGCTAGTTGAGTAGTTGATTTCAGCTTTATTCAACTTTCTGCTAGCATATGCCACTGGACTTAATTCCCCATCCAATGCATCAGATCTCTGTAGTAGAGTTGCACCTAACCCAATATTACTTGCATCCGTCCTTACTATGAATTCTTGACTTAAGTCAGGTAATTTTAAAATGGGTTTACTTGTGAGCTTTTCCTTCAATTCTTGGTAAGTCATTTCACATTGTGGTGTCCATGTAATGCGATCTGGATGTCCTTTACGTGTCAATTCAGTTAACGGTGCACATATGGAATTAAAGTCCTTGATATACTTCTGGTAGAAACCACATAATGAGACAAAGGATCTCACGTCCCTCTTGGTTTGTGGTCTCGGGGCTTTCTGTAGTTTCTCTAAATTCTGTTGCTATAAGGATATCATCCATAAAATTTGTTATACAGGAATTATTCAGAGGATCCAATAATTTTCTCATCATTCTAGAGAAGACACTAGGCGCATTCTTCAATCCAAATGGCAATCTATTAAACTCATAGTGTCCTTCTGAGGTACTAAAAGCTAGGTATGGTCTAACCTCAGGCTTCACTGGAATCTGATAGTATCCTTTACTCAGATCCACTTTTGAGAAATATTTAGCTTTATTTAGTCTGGCAAACAGCTGATTTGTATCCGGCAATGGATCCACCTGTCCTTCTGTAATAGCATTCAGTCTCCTGTAATCTATACAGAGTCTATGTTCTCCAGAGGGCTTCCTTAAGAGTACAACACCGGAACTATACGAAGACTCACTGTGCGAAATAATTCCTTCCTTCAACAGATAGTCTATCTCTTCCTTCAAAGCTTTCTCCTTAGCAAACGGAATCGAATATGGTTTCATACAGACAGGTGTGGAGTCTATTAGTTTCATATCATATTCCAATAGGTTTGTATGCCCTGGTCGGTCTGTTAACACCTCTGCATGATTATTTAGAACCTGTTGCACTCTCTCTTTCTGAGTTTTCGTTAAATGTGTACTGATTTTCACCTGTGCTGCTGTCTCACAGGGGTGTAATGGATATTCAAATGATGAAAGTGGTTCCTTTTTCATCTCCATGGCGATGGACAAGGTCAACAAGTGTGTCTCTTCCTGATGTTCTCTTTCCAAATATTTCTTCAGGAGATTCACATGATAGATTTTTTCTTTCCCCTTCTTATCTATCTTATAATTTGTTCTAGACACCTTCTCTAGAACTGTATATGGACCCTGCCATCCAATTTGTAACTTATTCTGACTCCCAGGCAAAAGAAGCAGTACTTTCTCTCCCACAGCCAAATTTCTGTCCTTCGCCTTCCTGTTATAATAGGCAGCATGTTTCTTCCTGGCTTGTTTCAAATTTTCATTGGCAAGTTTCCAGCCAGTTTTTAACCGAGTGGTCAGCTCATTCACATATTGGTATGAAGATGTAATGTTTTCCTCTGCCTTTTCATCAGTCCACGTTCTTAACAAAGCTACATATGGACCTTTAATTGTGTGGACCTATTTGTCCATGCACCGGTATGGTCTCTTCCACTCGAAGCTTTATAGTGATGATTTTTCCTCCCAGAATTATCATTCACAAAACGACCGCTACCAATTTTTCTTTTGGGGCTTTCTCCCCACTTAAAATTCTTGATGAGAGATTTCCTCCCTACACCCTCTTCCTCCAGTTTGTTTAAGTCCGATTGAGGGATTTTCGGCTTATCCTGGGGTAAGACATCTTTTTGCACTCTCCGCATAGTGGCCATTGTAAAACAGTTAAGTGAAGCTTGTCCGTGAAAAAGGGCTTCCCATTCCATTTGGTCCACTTTATCAAATCTATATTTCTTTTTATTGTCAGGCCTAATTTTGCCCCGGGGCGTGTCCAGGTCCTGATCCATGTTCCCACTTGTGGGTGTTCCCTCATGTGCTATGCTACACCTTTCTACAAAATTCTCAATGTCCCATCTTGCTTTGGGCCAATAATAATTGTGAGCCACCTTTTGAATGATGGTACCTATCTTCTCATGGTCCCCATCTGGTTTCACATGTAGGCTCCTTATTAAGTCTGCCCTATATCTTTTTGGAAGAACCAGCTGTCCGTGACCTTTGGATCTAGCTCCAGTCTTCCTATACATCAACTTGTTTTTCATGTAAAAATCTCCCTTGCCTGGAGTTGTATGACAAGTTGACAATTTTCTGAAACAAGGCTTGAGTGTTTTAGCCCCAGCCTGTGCCTTCCTCATCTCTTCTGGAGTGGTATCCAACATAATATCCTCCTCCTGTCTTGAGGTCGACCTGACCTGAAGGGTTGCCATATACACAGGTTTCCTTCTGCAACGGTCAGTGTCATGATTGTCCATCTGACAATTCTTACACCACCTTTTTCCTTGGTTGAAAGATTTTCTTTAATTATATTTCCTTTCATCGAATTGTGGGAATTTATTTTTATTTTCATACCGTGGCCTATCAGACTGGTGCTTACCTTTGTGTTGATCCCTAGGATCAAATTTATTAAAGTTCTGTGGTGCCCTAAAGTTATCCACTTGTTTCTTTTTATTACCTGTTACCTCTGCTTGAGCTGCTTGATACCTTTCAGCAACATTTTGCAACTCACCCAGCCTCTCTGCACCTTGTTCCATGAGAAACTTTCTCAGGTCTGGAGCCATGGACTCTCTTAATTGCTCTATAAGGACCATTTCCTTAAGATCTTGGGTTTTCCCCAGAGAAGTCCATTTCTCCAAGTATGTCTCTATTCGTGCAGAGAACTGGTGATAGGTTTCACCTGACAGTAGTTTAGCATTCCTAAATTTTTTCCTATAAAATTCAGCATTCTTTTCATATCTTAACAAAAGAGCCTGCTTTAGCATATCATAATTTTCCTGATCACCTCTGCTCATTTTTGCAAAAACTTCATAAGCTGCCCCACGAAGTCCCTGAGATAACTTTAAGCTCCACCTTTCTCTCTCTAACCCATATGTGGTAGCTAATAGTTCATATCTATTTATATAGCTCTCAATATCATCGTCTTTCTCAACAAAATGATCTAAATGAAAGTTCATAGCTGAGGTTGAGGCTCCCTGAGTAACCGTAGCATCAGAGGCAAAGGGACTGGCACCATTTTCAGGAGCATGGCCTTGAAACTCAAACTCCCTTAGTCGTAACTCATGTTCCCTTTGTAATCTTTTATCTTCTGCTTCCCTTTCTGCAGCTAATTTCCTCTCTTCCCTTTCTGCAGCTAATTTCTTCTCTTCCCTTTCTGCAGCTAATTTCTTCTCTTCCCTTTCTGCAGCTAATTTCTTCTCTTCCCTTTCTGCAGCTAATTTCTTCTCTTCCCTTTCTGCAGCCTGTCTTCTTTCCTCGGCTTCCAATGCTTTAGCCTCTTTGTCAGCCTCAATCTGCAACCTCTTAGTCTCAGCCTCAGCTTGCAACCTCTTAGTCTCAGCCTCTAACTTTCTTTCGGCCTCTTTTTCTAATCTTCTTTCTTCGCGTTCAATAAATTTGTCACATTCCGTAGTGACATAGGCAACCATAACTTGCCCATCTAATCCTAACTCCTTTGCAGTCTGAACAGCAGCAGATCGAAATTTGGCTAGGTCCGCCATTGTCTATCAGGTAAGTTTATACAATGTCTAACCAACAATTTAATCTCTAAATATATCTAATGGACAACACAGGCACCGTGAGCTCAACCTTATTTAATTCCACCCAAGGATACCTTTTAATTCTTATATTCCCTGAAGTGAATTACCCCCAATATTTTTAATAGGGAAAGATTCAAAATCCCAAGAGCGAGACCCCAATATATGTGGTGAAGTGGGATGTTATAAATATTTATAGGGGACTTAGTGTACTGACTGAGATCAGCTGTGAAGGTATCTATATCTATTAAGAGTAGTGTATTATAGATAACCTTACTTGCTACCACATATCTATATATCTCAGTCAGAATTATTCTGGAATAGTGTGATGACTACGTTATGTGTCTAGGGTATGTGTATGATGAAGTGTAAGTCACAACAACAGACAGATAAACAATTTAATTTAATCCACTACTCTTGACAACACTGTGACACTCACATACATATAACACTCTATGAGAATATCTTAAGGAGTCACTGATAACTTTTCAAATACAATATGTATTCATTGTTATCATAAAGGTATATGTGTCCTGATTCAAATACAAAGGAACCAGGAATCACAATCAATTTTAATTACAAGTATATGTACAGACTTTATCAATATGAATATTGTAGTGACATATATTATTAAAAATATCCTATGTGTGTCAGTTGTGTAGTGGTAATATGAGGTAATACTGGTTTTGTTTTGTTCAAGCTCTGTTGGTATTTGTCATCATGACTTCAATAGTTTGTCTTTTGGGACTAGTATTGGAGATGTTCTCAGTTCCTGATATTAAGACAATTAAATTCCCCTCTGAATGTTATTTTTATAAAGTCATTTCAAGATGAGGGGACATAATGTTGAGCTCAGCTGGCCAAATCAGCTTATCTTGCGTGATGGCGGCAGGAAAGGACTCCTCTGCTCGAATTCTCCTCTGGGCTCTGGAGACACCTCACTGATAGCTAAATGGACCAAGGAGTATGCTGTCCGACTCTGGATTCAGCAAAGCTCTGACCAGGTGCTGCTCAGTACCATCAAGACCACGGTCCCTGAAAACAAGAAGGATGTACCTTCTACTTCATAACTAATTGATACTCTAGTTCTACACTGAGCACAATACAACACAAACATTGAGTTCAGAGCGTTAGGCCAACTGTCAGCTTCATCTGAAATACTTTATACCAGCATTACCCTCCTTAATGGTCACTACGCCTCTGCACTTCCAGCATTATTTCTGTCTAATCAATCATCCAGGTGTCAGTGTACTATTTGGCCATTCCATGCCGTTTTACTTCCCTCCGACACCCTCTGTTCAGGCTGGAGCATTATAGGCTTTATCTCCTGTTTGCCACTGAACTACACATATATATATATACAGGCATAAATTAACAATTTACATTCAATTTTCATTAAAAGATACTGAATGGTTCAAGCTTACCACAATTCATAGAATAAACACAGATACGTTGATTAGCAATGAATTCTGGCACATTTACTGGCACAAATTCCCATCTGCTTATGTTCCAGGCTTTTATTTAACACAAATATGAGCTGGCTTCAACGCACTGTTGCTTTATCAAGATTATTTGCACTAGTGGTCTCGAACTAACGCTCCTAAGTGAGTATATCAGCGAGTCTAGCCAATGAGGCCACTTTTCGACAAGTGTTTGAAAAAATGTTACCTTTTCACGTCTCCCCTAACAACGAAAGATACTATTTATAGCCCGACCAATCGTGGTTAGTCTTTCATTTGTTGCGCTCCAATCAATTTGGAGTTTACATGGTAGGCTAATTCTGTAACGTAAGATTTTTTTTCAAACACGTTATAAAAAAATTTTATGAGCAGAAATGATTCCATGCTGTCAGGCATCCCCACTATTTTATTTTGGGTATAATTTATTAATTCCTGGACTATTTGCGTAACGTTTTACATATTCTTTGTCAGCAAGCCCTAAGGAACCCAAATATCCAAATTTAAAAGAGCTACGTGGCTGCGTTCAAAATATGTATTTTCTACCTCCTGTTTCGAAGATGTGCTGTCTGGGTACTGTTATGTTTTCAACCGTAAACCCATCTATTGTTATCTTTCCTAATAAGCGTTTTTTTTGTGATTTTAAAACCTAACTCTGGGAAGGGTAGTGAATTTATCACTGTCCGTCTGAAAAAAAGTTAGTGCATGTAGTCTTACACGCGTGATGGCAGCATTTGTGTATCGCGCGAAGCGTGTTGCATGCGTTCCTGATTTTCAGCCCTCCCTTCTCTCTTTATCCTTTAGTCCATCTGTTCGTTCGTTTGGTAACGCAGTATAATTAATGTTAGGATTAATTTAGGTCATTACGCAGTCTGCCTCTCAATGTTTTTCCAAGAAATACAGCACACGTTTCATTGAAGAAAGCGGGTATAATACAGTAAGCTTTTACTATCAACGTGAAAGCGTTACAATTTGCAGACGAAGCAGAAAACAAGGGGGATTTCGAGTACCTTCTTTGTGACAGCACTGTTATTTACCATTGCTCTTTTCTTTATTAATTTTATTTGTTAGGCTTCATATTTACTTGATAATTTATATATGTGGATTAGAATATTCCACGACATTACTGCTGGTGAAACGGGGTCGGTAGGTTTCCCATGAAGTTTACCGCCCTCTTTTCGTTGATAGTTGGATGTGGTTTTCCCTCGCAAATCCGTAGGTGTTTGATTTTCGCTACGTGATTTGTTCCTTTTGTCCAGCGCATGGGGTTCAGACTGCAATTGAACCTGTGTGGGATGTTTCCTTTCCCCTCCCGTGCAAATCTCGGGAGTATCCCTGATTGCTGGTTTGCTTGTAGATTTTTGATGAAGACTCTTCCGTCGACTTTCTGAATCTACATAGGTGCACTCTGGACAGGAATTTACATACTGATTTATGTCTTCCGTAATACCTGGCCAGTAGAACTGGGTGGCTATTCTTTGTTTTGTGGCACCATTACCCAGGTGTCCACTCAAAGTTGATATGTGCCCCCAGCCCATAACCTTATTCCTATAGGGGGATGGTACAACAATTTGACCATGACATTTCGTCCCTCTGCCAGCTTTCCTGTACAAGAGTCCATGTTCCCTATAGAAGTGTCCTTTCCTTGGTGTGTTATGTGTCTTTGACAATTTGCCAAAACAAGGCTTCAACATGCTGTCTGCTTCTTGAGCCCGTTTCATTTCAGTCGAATGAAATTTTAAGTTGGTGTCCCTCTCTATGTTCCTGGAGTCAGACCTGGTCTGGGTTTCTGCCATAACCATAGGTTTTACAGGGTCTCCCAAGAAAACATATTTACGCCCCAACATTAGGGGGTAAAAGGGATCGTCTAACACTGCTGCATTTATCTCCCCTTCCACATAGCGACAACTGACATAAATCTTTGCTATGGGTAAAGTAAGAGGTGATGTTCCTTTTAGTGGCCCTTGAATGTCTACTGTTTCTGTGGTGATTTGTTCAGGGCACACCAGAGATGCACACACGACTGCGTCATAGGACAAACCTGTGTCATACATTCCTGTGACTTGTTTGCCATTCACAGTCACTATCTCCTGGGTAGGTGGGTGATGGAGGCTATTCTGACTCACAGTCAGTTCCTTCCTATCAGAAGTCCTCACCTGTAGACATGCAGCATGATGAAGGGGTTTTTTCCTCCCACATTCATCCGTGTTGTGGTTGCTCATCTTACAAAATTTGCACCACTTAGCTCCCTGTTTATAGGGTTTATTTTCCTGAGTCTGAGGGTTTTTGTCTTTATTATCAAATCTTTGCTTGTATCTGTATGGTTGATCCATCTGGTCAAACTCGGTATTCTGTGGTGGTGGCTTATATCCTTCTACCTGCTTCCTTTTTGTTCCTACCAATTCAGCTTGAGATGCTTGGTATCTCTCTGCACATTTCAAAATGTCTTCCAGCCTCTCTGCTCCTTGTTCCATAAGGAATTTCCTCATTTCTTGAGACATGGAATCTTTCACTTGCTCTAACATAACCATTTCTTTCAGATCCTCGTAGGTTTTCTGATACTTACCTAAACTACTCCATTTCAACAAATACGTTTCTAGCCTAGCTGAGAACTGGTTATATGTTTCTCCAGGTAGAGGTTTAGAAGTTCTAAATTTCTTCCTATATGCCTCAGAGTTCTTTTCATACCAGATCAGTAAGGCTTGCTTTAGTATTTCATAATTTTCCTGATCTTCTTTGGGGAGTTTCAGAAACACATCATATGCAATACCTCTCAATCCCTGAGATAACTTTAAACTCCATTTCTCCTTTTCCAGTCCTTATGTAGAGGCTAGCCTTTCATACCTATCCAGGTACGACTCAATTGCGTCCTCCTTTTCAACAAATGGATCTAGGTGGAAGTTCATAGCCCCATTTGCTGTGTTCTGAAAAGAGCTATTCGCAGAATGAGGTGAGCTATTACCATGGGTGATAGTCCCAGCCTGAAGTTCAAGATCAAGCTGTCTCATTTTCAGCTCATGGTCTCTCTCTGCTTGTAACCTCCTTTCTTCTCTCTAAGCTTCTAATTTCTTGGCTTCTCTCTCCGCTTCTAATTTCTTGGCTTCTCTCTCCGCTTCTAATTCTAATTTCTTGGCTTATCTCTCTGCTTCTAATTCTAATTTCTTGGCTTCTCTCTCTGCTTCTAATTTCTTTGTTTCTCTCTCTGCTTCTAATTGCTTTGCTTCTCTCTCGGTGTACTTTTCACATTCCGTCGTGACATACCGGATCAGAACGTCACCATCCATGCCAAGCTCTTTTCCCACCTGCAGTGTAGCAGACCTAAATTTGACCAAGTCAGCCATAATGTATCTGTAGTCTAGTAGGGCAAGCGATCTTACTCAAACTAATTTACTACAATATAATTAACTTATTTAAAATTAAAGTTAATTAAACTGACTTCACCATATATGAAACAGCTTTCTTTATCTGTACTCAATGGTACTCCTAAAAATATAATTATTTCCTACTATGTTACTCTTTCCAAAAATTTTTACAAAACAAAATTTTCTACACAACAGAAATAGAAAGTTGGCTCAGGAATATCAAAGATATATCCCGGACGAGCCCCCACTGTAGTGGGAGGTTATTTAAAATTATTTATTATGTAAGAGTATGCCAGTAAAGAGTTCTGACCTTACAAGTAATACCCCAGTCTTAGAAATAAGCACTGGTGTATTGTTATCATAAAAATAGTCAGACTGTGAAAACCCTGGCCCAGTTGGTAAGAAGTAGTACCAGGATTTAAGGTGTCTCCTCCCTGTGACTATCCTATGATTACTTATATTCTAGGGGATAAGTAAAATATACATTCACTGAACCCACAAAATGGAAGAAGTGAATAAATCCTCAGGTACAGTTAAAATAGTTTAATAATTACACTAATATTCTATTTCTACTAGTTGGAAAAGAGCATATATATATATATATATATATATATATATATATATATATATATATATATATATATATATATATATATATATATATATATATATATATATATATATATATATATATATATATAAAAGTATTCACACAATTACTATTATTGTCTGTTTAGTCTTCAAGATCTTAAACAATAAAGTTACTGAAATCACTGTTATTAGTCCTTTGAATTTAAGGATAACTGTCATCAGTTGACTGAGTTTCTGTATGGTTAATTATTGTTTTCAACTATTGGCTGTTTCACATGTATAGGTGGTCAGTGTCAAACAGGACACTTATCTTTCCAACTTGATACTGCTAAAACTGAACTGGCCTTTGCTGATATCAGACTTGGTAGGCCCAACAGTAGGGATGCCAATGACCAGTTGAAGTTCACTCTTTGGGGTCCTGCACTTTTGTGGGATTGCCTCGGATGAACGACACAGGCTTCTGATACTGGACAGTCTGGTTTGAGTTATTTCATGGAACCTGCAACATATCAGCCTTGGCTAGTATCTGGCTAGACTTGTAGCTGACTAGCACAGATGTCAGACCAGTCAGTCATCAGATGTCACCGTTATACAATCATAGTAAGTAAGGACATCATTTCAGTGATATAGCATTAATATTAACATTTCAATTAAGTGTAACTGACTAGCACATAAGTCAGACTAGTCAGTCATAAGGTGTCAAAGTTATACAGTCATAGCAAGTAACATCATTTCAATGATACAGAATTAATATTAACATATCCGTAATAAACATCATCTGGTTTACTCTGCTCCTATACATCCTTTTCTGATCTATAACTTGATCCTTCTAAATCATATCAAGTACAAATTCAAATACTGATGCTATCTTAGCAACTACCCAAAATTAATACATAAAATAAATAAAGTGAGTGACCACGTGATCAGGTTGCTTTCTACTGAAACTGGCTGTAGAACACTCCAGTTTACCAGCTGTAAATGGGTACACAGTTGTGCGCTCGAACTAGGGAAGGCAAAGGCAGCGAGGAAGGGGACTAGTCACCTTAACCTCGTAAACTGGGATCTTCCATGATGAAGTTTCTAACACTTCATTTCCCTATGACAATCTCTGCCATGGGACTGCCTTTATCTTCGTAAGCGATAAAGCAATATGATAAATATATCTTCATTAGGCTGTGGGGCTATTTGTGATTAATTTTTGTACAAGCAACAATCATCCACAATGCACATGTTTAGATCATATAAAAATACAATACATTATATCAATAACTATTATACAGGCATATTTTGTGAATTCTATATGAACCTGAAATAACAAAATATTATACACGGTAGTTATCATAATTTCGCTTACCCTCAGACTTCAGATACTGGACTTAAAAATGTTTCTGGCGATCCGCTCACAATTCATGGGTAGTGGCGAAACTCTGCCTCCAGTCTGTCTCAAACCTCTTTCGTTGTGTATCTCTCCAGTTTACCGATACGCTATATATATATATATACGCATAGCGCGGACGTATCGGAGAGTACCGACGTCACAGCTTAAACCTAAGCCTGAAAAATCCTTCCCGAACAGTGATTTCGGCCGATCTGTGCGTCGACTGAAATTTTGCATTTCCCATTCTTGGCATATATAATATCCATATTGTTCCATCTTATCTAGTTTTATCCAGCTGATAAAACTCTATCTTCCTATCCATGTAAATTCCCAAACTGTTATTTGTTGATTTTAATATTTAGAACAGAAGTGGGTTACACGCTTTTAGCGTAACTGTGGGCAGCCGAAATACGCATATATCTCCGTAAATGAGAACTTCCTACCGTTCCTTCTTATATGCAGTTATACACAATCCTTCCCTGTACTGAAATGTAAAATCCTTTTCATACTGATTCCCTTCTGCTTTTATTTATCCTTGGCGATTTCCTCTGTCTGATACACATTTCGCTGATACGCCGCCATTTTGAAAGCGGTCAATCGATCGTTGACGAGTTTATAAATCTAACTGAACCCGTTTGCAATGACTTGAAACCAATTTCGCGACAAATGGTAAAGAACAGTGCTGTCACAATGACTGTACTCGAGATCCCCTTTTTATGCTTCGTCTGCATATTCTCACGCTTTCACGTTGATAGTAAGCCTACTGCATCAATACACGCTTTCTACCATAAAACGTGTACTGCATTTCTAAGAAAACCTTGAGCTAGGCACACCGCGTAATGACCTAAATTAATACTTCCATTAATTTCATTTTATGCACGGCGTGATGAAAAGACAGATGAACTTAGGATAGAGAGAAGGGAGGGCTGAAAGCAGGAACGCATGCAACACTAAACACGCGTCTCGCAATATACAATTAATGCCACCCACCCCAAGCGAAAGGCCAGAAGCAATACTTTTTTTTCAGATAGACAGTAAAAAAAAACACTACCCATACGAGAGTTAGGTTTAAAAAACTTACAAAACGCTTATTAGGAAACATGACAATCTACTGTTTTATGTCTAAAATCCTGACAATAGTCTGACAGTACAGCAGGACAGGTGGCGGTTCTAAACATAAAAAATAAAAAAAACAAATACACGACTATCCTAGAAAATACATATTTTGAACGCAGCCACTTAGCTCCCTTAAATTTGTATATTTGGGTTCCTTAGGACTTGCTGACAAATAATATGTTAAGTGTTACGCAAATAGTCTAGGAATTAACAAATTATAGCCAAAAGAAATAGTGAGGGTGTCAGACAACACCAAAATCAGAATCGCTCAGTGGCAGATTTTGAAACCACCATTGTACGGGAAATAGGTCCCCATGTTAAATCCTATTTGATTGAGCGCAGTAAATGTAAGGCGAAACACGATTAGTCGGACTACCAATACTAATTTTTTTTTTTGTTAGGGGAAACAGTAGTAGAGGTACTTTTTTGAAAACCTGTGTAAACATGGCACGATTGGTTAGACCCGCCAATATAGTCAATTAGAAGCGTCAGTTCAGCACCACATTTTCAAATAAACTTTCTAAAGCAACAGTGCGTTGAGATTCAGCTTATATTTTTCTAAATAAAAGCCTGAGACAGCGGCAGGTCGGATTTTGTGCCATATTCATTGCCAGTCAACGTAATTGTGTATTATTTCCATGAATTGTGGTAAGCTTGAAATATTTGATATCTGTTTAATGAAAATTGAATGTAAATTGATAATTTATGTCTGTATATGTGTGTAGTTCAGTAGCAAACATGAGGCAAAGCCTAGATATTGCTCCAACCTAAACAGAACGTGTCTGAGAAAAGTAAAATTGCATGGAATTGCCTAACAGTACAGACTAGAAGGAACTAATGCTGGAATTGCAGAGGCGTAGTAACCATTAGGGAGGAGTATACTGGTGTAAACTGTTTCAGATGAAGATAGCAGTTGGCCTACCGCTCTGAACTCAGTGTTTGTTATGTATTGTGTTCAGTCTGGAAATAGATTATAAATTAGTTCTGAAATAGGAGGTACAACCTTCTTGTTTCAGGGACCGTGGTCCTAAAGTTATTGAGCAGCACCTGGTCTGAGCTTTGCTGAATCTAGAGGCTGACAACATACTCCTGGGTCCAGATAGCGACCAGTGAGGTGTCTCCAGAACACAGGGAAGCTATCGAGCAGAGGAGTCTTTTCCTGCCGCCATCACGAAAGATAAGCTTCTGTGGCCAGAGGAGCTCAACGTTATGTGTCCCCCTCTAAAATTGACATTATAGTAAAACAGAGGGACAATACCTTGTTTAAATTGATAGGAACTGTGAACGTTTCCCCATACTATTTCCAAGATAAACAAACACTTGAAGTCATGATGACAAATAACAACATAGCTTGAAAAACAAAACCAGTATTACCTCATAGTACTACTACACAACTGACACACATAGGATAATACTAATAAAATATGTCACTACAAGGTTCATATTTATAAATTATGTACATATAAATTGTGATTACATTTGATTGTGATTCCTGGTTCACTGTGTAGTTGAATCAGGATATATATTAGTGAAAGTAATTAATACATATCTATTTGAAACTTTACCAGTGACTCATTTAAGATAGTCTTATAGAGTGTTAAATGTGTGTGAGTGTCACAGTGTTGTCAAGTGTGGTGGAATAAATTAAATTGTTTATCTGTCTGTTGTTGTTGTGACTTACACTTCATCATTTACATAACCCTAGACATTCAACGTAGTCATCACAATATTCCAGAATAATTCTGACTGAGGTATAAATGTGGTAGCAAGTAAGGTTATCTGTAAAACACTACACCTATTAGATACAGATACCTTCACAGCTGATCTCTGTCAGTACACTAAGTCCCCTATAAGTATTTATATCATCCCACTTTACCACAGCGACCAACAATGCCAGTTTTCCAGGTTATATAGTCAATCAAGCTGTTAGACCCACATCTGTTCAGGTATCAGTCCCGTTTCTCTCGGATACGTACATAGAAATGCGGCGGTAAAAACAATGTCATAGGGTGACCTGGCGCGGGGAATGGGGGAGGGGGAGGGGGGGAACTCGGCGTCGGATATAAAAGAATTGATCTTCGTGTCTCCAAACCTCTACACCTCACGGTAAAAGGGGAACGACTAAGTAAGTCTTCTTGGGGACAGGATAGGAGGAATTTCTGGCGCTAGGACCGAGGCGCTAGGATCGAAACAAAATAAAACAATAGAACGTTCACGTGTGTGCATGTGGGGTGATTATTTAATTCTCCGCTACCACCGCTTTATCTGGGAGCGGAAGACTTGCATCACGAAACGTGTCTTCGACTCGACAGAATTTCAGTTTTTCCACATCAAAGACTCCGCAGGAGCATAGGGAAGAACAAACAGATCGACTGCTAAACGTCAGCGAAGTCATAGATTAACAAAATGAAAATCAAGGGGAGTCATTCAGAAGAATGGCACCCTGATACTAGAATTTTTATGCGACAGAATTTGATCTCTGAAGCGAAAGGGTAGTACTAACCTAAAGACACGAAGTAGGCGTCGATCTAAGGGCATTGTAGGCAGAATAATTTTGAGCCATCTCGCGGTATCCTCAATATTAAAGGTACTTTTCCGGCGATCCTAGTGAAACCGTGCGATCTATCTTACAAAAATTTACTTTTTTCCGTTTTCTTGAATAAGGTAGAGAGTGAAGTTAACATTGAGTCAAATATATAGAGAGCCTGTTTTGTTTACATTAATTTGGAAGCCCCAACTTTTCATCCACTCTAAAACTTTGTGTATTTGTTTTTTAAGTTTTTGGTTAACATGGTCCAAGTTTTTTCCAGATCGCCAAATGGCACAGGGCTGTTTTTGTTATTCAAGTAGACGCGCCTAAGAGTGTAGGACGTAGCAGACTACCCCTTATCTTCACACCGTCATTGATCCTTGGAGCAAGAATAAAGTGGGGGATGTCATGGATGGCCCAGGCGGAGAGTATTAGACAGGTGACCCCAGTTGAAAGTATATGCAAGGGAGAAGAGTGGAGTAAGTCAGATGAGAGCTGGGTGAACTACCAGCAAGTCGTCATCAGCCGTGATAGAGAATGCAGAACTTGGGCCAATGGAAGAGCAGAGCTGAAAGTTGATCAGTTTATAAATGATAATGCTGGGTATGATGATGCCATTGTGTACACTGATGGGTCTGTAATCTGTGGTAATAAATCAGGGTGGGGCTTCTCTGCGAGAGTAAAGGGCAGAACCGTCGCTGAACATATCGGGGCTTACATGATAACAACCTCCAGTATGAGAATGGGGGTAGAGGCAATTACTGCTGCCTTAAGATGGCTGTCAGAGACTTTATTAACAAAGGCAGTTATTGTATCAGACTCACAATTCATGCCTCAAAAGTTCCAACATGGTTGGCTTCGACATTAATGGAAAACCTCCATAGAAGTATCTAATCTTCAAGAACTGATATTGACCTACTGTCCTGGTCATGCCGGTGTACGTGGCAATGAAAGAGCTGACAGACTAGCTTCAAGAGCACAAATAAATGGTGCATTGGACATGGATACGGAAGAAATACTGAGGGCAATTCATGTTCGTCTATTAGAGAATGACACTGAATTCGATGACTCATCAAGGCTAAGATTGCTGGAATTCGGCATCAAACGTAAGAGCAGCAGGGATGGACGTACGAGAGGACGCATCAGCCATGTATACAACCAGTGCACAACAGGAACAATTAGCATTCATACCCTTCGACATTTGCTGAGGGAGACTGAACACCTATGAGTTTGCCTGGAGTGCAGTGACGTCGATTGTGATTAACAATAACAATGTTAATTTTAGTTCTTGTTATATACTGAACCTCTACACCTCACGGTAGAAGGGGAACGACTAAGTAAGTAAGTAAGTTATTTACTGTTTTACTATATTTTACAATTCTCTAGGTCTGCCTATTCTCAACACCTGTTCCACAGTTAGGGATGAATTGCATGCATGTAAATAATCTAATATTGGTTTTCTCTGTTGTTCATACTTCCTACATTTTAGTTAGAAATGCTCTACATTATTTTGTTCCTAAACACTCTGCACAGTAAGTTTCTTCTATTCTAAAATAGCTCATTCCTAGCTGCAGTCTAAGAAATTTTTAGTTCTCTAGATACCTGACACGTTCTTGTTGGAGCCTTGAACAATGTATTTGCATGTCTGCCCTTCAGACTTTCATCCCGCTCTACTGTCCATTCCTCGGTTATTATTGTTTTAATTTAGCTTTTAATCTCTGCTTTACTCATCCGCCACATTTATTTGGTTTCTATTATTTCTACTTTTTTAGCTTCCTTATCCGCCTTTTCCCTTCCTTCTTTGCCAATATGTGAAGGTATCCAAGCTATTAGAACTGAACATCCTCTGGAGCATTGGTAAGTATTTGCCAGTAATATCTCTTCTGGTGTATCTGGTCTACTGCATTCTCGTAAGTTTCTCATAGCCTGAACAACCGAAAGTGTCAATTTGTCAATTTATGAGGAGGGCTGTTAGAGAAGATGTCCAGAGCTTTCAGAATTGCTGTGAAGTAGACGTTGGAGAGTGTACGAAGAAGAAGAAGGAGAATTGAAATGATCCTGGGCATTCAACCCATAACGAAAAAGACAATCCAGTTTTTTTTTTTTTACATTGAGCCATTCTCCGAGGAAAGGCGTTCCTTTTCGTCCGCATAACACGAGTGGATTGTGGGAGACAGCAATGTCAGAGGTCATACATAGAACGATCAGGTCCACTCACATTTTCATCATCATCATCATCAGGTGACGTATTCTCTCCAGAACGTTGTCTCCATTAAAGCTGCTCTGAACGCTTTACGATTTTTGGCAAGCTGACCTGCATCAACCAAAGACAAGTTCAGACTCTCTGTGATGTCCTGGGTCCACCGTCGTCTAGGTCGACCCCTTGTCCTTTTTCCAGGGACCATGCCTTCCATCACTAATTTTTCCAGACTATTATGTCTTTTTATATGGCCACATTTTACTCTGGTCAAAGCTCTTCAAATTTTGCGCACCAAAAAACTGAAGATAACTGGAACACATAAGGTTAAGCACCAGTGAGAGCTCTAAATGAACAGATCGACTGGCAACAGACAACCTTCACTAACTCTACACTACATTCGTGTGTGGGATAACTGGTACAATATTAAGGTATGACAAGCCGTTTTATTATAACATTAATTTTACTATTATACGCTTTTAGAACATTTCATACATTACCGCAAGCCATATATTTTAGTTCTCTAAACAACTCTTCACTTTCAATAGACTTCGTATTGTTCTATGTGTAATTCCGTTCCTGAAGTATACGTTCCGAATCTCCAGTAAATTTTTGGTAGACGTTTGATATTGTAGACATGACGCCACAATGCTGGAGAGAGTGGCTATCTATGCTTACACTATAGCTAGCCTTAACGTAAAACCAATCATGGTTTGAGCTTTGTAACAAACAAACAAAACACTGTTCGACGAACATCGAGGAAGTTGAGGGGAACTGCGGTAAGACGTGGAGTACAATGGATGGGTGTGAAAAAGGTGATTTCGTCTTACGAGGACAAAAGACGAACATCGAGGGTATATTTAATAAAAAGGGGAAAAAATCCATCTCGCATCGAAATTCCACGTATTCATAGAAAATCGGCCAACATGGCGGCATCTTGTCTACTGTCCTTAACTTCAGCCAGTTTTCGATGTTAATTACACTGACAAACAACATTTTTCTTTCTTATATAAGAATAAGTGTTCTTATGTCAGTTTTTTGCGCTGATTTCAAATTTGAAATCCGTTTATCTCTATCACGTCAGGTTTTTAAGATATTTGTGAATACATATATTTTTGGGAAACCGTTATGTGCTCCGTTTCATTTTTACTACATAACTTATTAAAAATTAATAAAATGCAAAATAATTCCACTTTTTATACTGCTAAAAGATGCATGACATATGTTACGCTATTTTTCCAATAGTTACTGTATTTTGAAATAATTCTGAGCGAAATATGGCTTCTAGAAGTTGTAGAAATTCAGCTGATCTGTTCTGTTACGTGTGCGGATATTTTACCGATCGTGTTCACCAGAAAAACTTTACACCATTACTAAAGAAAGCATATGAACTTTATTTCGATTCGAAAGTTGATGATGCAAATAAATCTTGGAAGCCAAATGCAGTTTGTTCGACTTTGTGCAAATACATTGGCAGGTTGGTTACGAAAATCGCCGAAGCATAAGTCGATGCCTTTTGGAGTGCCAGTAATATGGCATGAACAAGACAAATCACGCTACTGATTGTTACTTCTGCTTGACAAATATCCATGGTTTCACTTTTAAAACTAGAAAGTCTGTGGTTTATCCAAATATTGAATCGGTTTCGAAACCAGTGTCTCGTGATCCAATCACGTGTCCGATCCCAGTTCCACCAGAACAATATCCGTTGGACGTCAATGAACCATCAGAAAGTGATAGTTTACCTGCTTCAGAAACTAATTCTGACTCGGATTATATACCGGTGAATGATGGAGTTCACTTAATTAACCTTTCAGATCTAATACGTGATCTCGCTCTTACCAAAGGACAAGTGGAATTACTCGGTTCGCGACTCAAAGAATGGAATCTTTTAGCGCCCAATACTTTGATATCTAAATTTCGTCATAGACACAGAGAACTTGTTCAATACTTTGAGATGGATGATGACATTTGCTATTGCAAAATTCCAGTCGCCTACTCTGTTCATATGAAAGAAACTTATGACAATATGGCTATACTTTTGGCAAAAATAAAGTACAATGACTACCAATGGCGGATTTGTGGAGACCTAAAGGTCATTGCAATTCTCACGGGCATGCAGACTGGGTATACTAAATTTTGTTGCTTCCTATGTGAATGGGACAGCCGCAACAGACAGGAACATTATGCAAGAAAGGTGTGGCCTATCAGGGATCGTATGCGGCTCGGGCATAAAAATGTAATACACGAGCCATTAGTTAACAAAGACAGCATCATTTTAACACCGTTACATAAAAAGTTGGGGCTCATGAAGAATTTCGTAAAAGCATTAGATAAAATGAGCAAAGCTTTCACTTATCTTCGAGAAAAGTTTCCGCAAGTTAGCGATGCAAAGATAAAGGAAGGTATCTTTGTAGGACCTCATATTAGGAAAGTTATTGCAGACAAACAATTCGAGAACTTGTTACATGGTAGTGAACTTCACGCATGGATGGCATTCAAATCGATCGTCGATAACTTTCTGGGAAATCACAAATCTGTCGACTATGTGCATATTGTTAAGCAGTGCATAGATGCATACAGAATTATGGGCTGTAACATGTCCCTCAAAATCCATTTGCTCGATTCGCATCTTGACTTTTTCCCTGACAACCTTGGCGAAGTCAGCGATGAACATGGAGAACGATTCCATCAAGATATCGCCGTAATGGAGTCACGTTATCAAGGACGGTGGAGTGTGACCATGCTTGCCGATTATTGTTGGATGTTTCATCGCGATGTACCACATGCCATTCACCGACGAAAGTCGACTGCAAAGAAATTCAAGCCTACATAACTGTTATACTTCTTGTACGAATGATGTTATAATACTGTATGCGTTGTTAAAAAAACTTCAATTGCGTATTTCTCGAGATCCCGACCTGATAGAGAAAAACGGTTTGCAGATTTAAAAACAGCGCATTAAAATTGACCAGAAAAACATAGAAATGTTAGAGAAAGAAAAAAAAAATTTTTTTTGTTAGCCAGTGTTACCAGTTGTGTGTAGACCAGGTTTGTTAACCTGGACCCTTGGGAAGGATAGGGGGGCGTCCTTGAATGGATTCTAGTGGGTCCGTGCATAAAACCTAACATAAAAGTTATGCTTTTATGTAAATTGTACTCTACGGAGAGGTCTTTAGCCTTCATCGGATAACCACAGTGGTCTTTGGCCTTCTTCCGACATTCATAACAGGTCAATAGCCTTCATCAAACAATCAAAGGGTCCACGACACAAAGATTTTGAAACTCTAGTGTAACTATGAAGCCAGGACAAGTGTAACTATGAAGCCAGGACAAGTGTAACTATGAAGCCAGGACAAGTGTAACTATGAAGCCAGGACAAGTGTAACTATGAAGCCAGGACAAGTGTAACTATGAAGCCAGGACAAGTGTAACTATGAAGCCAGGACAAGTGTAACTATGAAGCCAGGACAAGTGTAACTATGAAGCCATGACAAGTGTAACTATGAAGCCAGGACAAGTGTAACTATGAAGCCAGGACAAGTGTAACTATGAAGCCAGGTGCTCATAGTTGGCAGATGCAGCATAGAAAGAAACCGATCACCCCTCTTCATACGACTGTGACCTAGATAGTGATGTTTCTAACTCTTGGATTGCCGTCGTCAGTATCCGCAATGGTACTATCTTTACTTTTTAAATCCTTATTATCATTGTTCAGATTTATTCTGATAATCTGTGTTTCTTTTTATTTGTGTATTCCCAGATCTAGTTGCTGTGGCATCGCTTCCAGTATTCTTATTTCGTCTTCCACAGTTACAGTTCTGGGAGAAAAGAGAAGCGTCATCAGTATCATCTATAATTCTAGATCGTCATCCTGTTTTGTCAGAATCCACTGAATTTTATTTCTGATAGATACAAATAATTTGTTCTTTAATTAGATCTAAAGTCAGAAGAGAAGAAGTGACAAGAGGCATCACTACCCTACTTCAGTCCTTATCTCAAACGGTTCTTTCAGTTGTCCGTCATAGAGAGTTCTGCATCTCTTGTCTTCAAATGTTTTCTTTATAATCCATTTTAGTGTGCAACATAATGATTCGTCAATTTCCAGCGTGTTTCTATGTCTACCTAAAGAAATAAGTGAAAAGGTGATTTTTGAGCAAAGAAAGATCAAATAAAACAGAGATATATTTCTTCTAAATAAAAGCAACAGGATTTTATTTTCCACCACTTGGTTCCAGAGTTTAAGAATAGTCTTCTTGACTGCAAATGACTGAGAGGTGGCAGTAGACCTACCTGGGCTAGGAGCATATCCAGAGAGTATCAGAAGATCTCGGAGACGGCCAGATATAGATCTCCACTCCTCACCAGATTATAATGATTGAACTGACCGTGTCATTTGAATCTAGACTGGATTAGTAACATTCGTTCACAGTGGCCAAGTATAACGATCTGGCCGTGGACTTGAGACACGATGGGTTCACTGCAAGGGTCATGGCTGTTGAGGTGGATTCAAGAGGTCTCGTGACCTCTTCAGTATATGATCTGCTGAAACTGTTGTGGTTGAGGGACAGCCAATAACTAGGGCACTTTAGAGATTCAGCGAAACTACGGAAAAGGCATCGTGCTGGCTGTGGAACAACCGCAACGGGCTTTGAAACTCGGGACAGTAATTTTTTTTCAACATATGGGCTACTTTCACAATTGCCTCCAGCTGGCAGAAAATAGGAGTGAATTTGGCAACTGCAACCAAGGTGAAGTTTGTTCAATTCTCTGCACTAACAACAGGAGGCTGACACTTGGAAGTCATGACCTAAATGGGCCCATCCCCCCTTAGAGTGTAAAGGAGATTAAGGGACCGAAACATTTGATCGGCGGGGGAAACACTTCTGATGATCAGATTGCCTCACGTTTTATCGCTCTGTATAGAGTTTCCTATCACAACAAGATTAATTGAATGATCGTAGCAGCTTAACATGTGTATTTTATTCTAATTGTTTCCTAAATTTACCAGGTCTCTGTTCAAGGAATTTAACGGAGCCATGATCGCCTCAAGGATTACTACAAGACTAGGAAAATCCTTATCTTCTGCGGTCACTTCTTGGTATTCAAGTTTGGTTCCAATTTCGCACGCTCCACGCCGGACCATAGCCACAGGTCGAGTCCTTAAGAGAATAGACAACGTCGCTGCTGATTTCAGAAACCAGGACAGTAGGTTGCTTGACCGTTTTCTTGGTAAATGGATGGAGATCGATAATGCAAACTTGGAAGAGTTCTTGGCTATCACAGGTGTGTACATCTTCTTGCTGTTGTCTGCATTGTTTGTGTCAATCTTTTCTTTAAAAATTGTACGAAATTTTGTAACATCATCACCATAATCTTCAGTAAAAATCATACCTCAGTGGCCGATAGGGATTTCCAAGTGTGTTGACTGATTCTCGATGACGTGCTTCCGATTGACAGGATCTGCTATATGTAACACTAGAGATCTCCCATTTTTCTACTTTCATTGACAAATATTGTTAACAAATACTACCTGATATGTTGTTAAGCCCTTTTACATTCTTCAGTTTCTGCCGAGTTTTCATATAGCATGCACATTATCGATGTGATTGTCTAGTCTTGGCTTCGATGTCGCAGATACAAAACTGTGTCTTAATATCCTGCTCACAAGTGCTTAGTCAGTTGAGTACAAATTTTGTTTCTGATCCCATCTCACGTGCCAAGACGTCAAAGCTATTGTCTACACCAGCGGTTGGCAACCGGTACATTGGGGGTTTGCCAGTAGATCATAGGTGATGATTGCTAGAACTGTAGTTGACGGAGGGAGAAAAAAGGACATAATTTATATAATATCATTGCAGAGGTCTCAGTATTTGCTTTTATGGCCTCTTCTGGAATGTCATCAGAACCAGCAGCTTTTCCATCCATTTAGAAGCTTTAAGAATTTTTTAATATTTCTTCCTTGGTTGGTCTTTCACAGGGTGGGGCGGGACAGTGCTTGTGCATTTAGTGAAATCTTATTAAAATAATTGTAGGATTGCCACCTCAGATTCAGTACTTTCTGCTCAATACCAAACTGGAAATGACGTACACAAGACACAACGATGACTGGAATGTCTTTTCGAATCCTATAGGATCTCATCACGGAACCTCCTTTGACTTCCGGGTGGGCCAAGTTTTTGATTATACATTTGCTACCGGAATGCCAGGAAAGGTAATCATTTTTATAACAACAGAACTTTTCGTTTAAAGTATTTGAAACGGGTTGAACGTAACCCCTCTGTGACTTTACCGTCTTGTGTTTGGTCTCGTCGTGTAAGAGCGAGAGTATATTGCATACGTCTAGTCTTTCTTCTTGCATAAATTACTGAACGCAGGTACTTTTGGTTTCCGAACAGTCTAATATAATATTACATCTGCTTGATCTGGGCATTTTACACAAATGGAAGAATACGTGCTTATCACTACACAACTTTGACGCAACATTATTCCAGGTCTCAGAATGAATGATCACATGTAGCACGCTGTAGGCATAAACTCCTAGAACAACCTTGACCTGCGACCTTCTCGCTTAAAAACTAGCAATTTCTCAAAGTCATCACAATTTAGACAGCCCAAAACACCCGAGTTTTGCTCGGCTAAACTCTGAAACTGTTCATGTCACGTGAATACAAACTCACGGCCTAGTCACAACAGTCAATACGAGCCAATGATTCATGGAGGCATATCTGGAGTCATCCTTATATGACCACCAGCTATACACAATGCTCCAACATAAATTCGTGGAAGTGAACCGCTACATGTGAGGCTAATTACACCATCATTGACTCTTGGAGTCTTCCACATACTTTCAGGGATTCCCCCTGTCGTGAAATTTGTTGAGAACCCAGCATTACACGCTAAGCTTGGAGAAGTCACTTGAGCCCCAGACGTAATTTTTAGGCTTTTATCTGGTTGACTGCATGCAGAAGGATCTCACTATGGACTCAGTGATGGACAGGGGAGCTAAGAAGTGGCTGTGTGCAGAATGTAACAATTCCTTAGTAGAGCCCAAAACCAGAGCACAGTATTTTAGCTCTGCAAAGTTGGAGAGCCCCCTTAGACGGCGGGGAATGCACAGTATGCCATACGCTTCTTACTTCTAGCTTACGACCAGATGTGACGATCATTTAAATACAAGCCAAGCTGGAGAAACTGGAGCTTATGATTTCAACTCAACATGTTTCGGAATAGCAGAAAAGCCACCGGAAAACTCAGATCTGCAGAATAGATAATATCAAGGAGTCTTCAACGTGGTATTTGTTGCAAAAAAGCTGAAAGCTCAGCAGCCCAGTGTTACACCCCCGTAATGTACGGTGAATCGTCATGGCCAATGTCTGAAATGGCAGCACTGATAACGTATTGGTTTAGTTACTGATAGGGTGTCTTATTGATTATCTGCTACCTTTACTGTTGTGTTGTGGATCTGGTAAAGTCTACAGTTGATACCTACATATACGCCACACAGGCAAACACTGTAGAAGTCTACTGGTAAGCGATGCACAGGTTCTCGATACAAATAGACCACGCCCACTCCGGGGCTATTTCTAAATACGTGTTAAGTTCCCTGTCACACTTGTAATATTAAGTGCGTGTGTTGGTTTAGTCGTTTACACCACAGGTACGTACACAAGAGTCATGGATGGTTGTAAACGACTGGTGACATTTCATATGGGTTTATTCACGTCACAACACATTGATGAAATACACATAGAATACCGTTCACAGCACAACACAAGATATAAAGTACCACATAGTAACTGCGCACTCGGCAGCTACAATGATATCATGATTCATGGCCTAAAGTACTCTTATTAAACTCAGCGCTATAAAGAATCCTCAATAACAATCCTCTCACAGGAGCTATCATGATTCATGGCCTAAAGTACTCTTATTAAACTCAGCGCTATAAAGAATCCTCAATAACAATCCTCTCACAGGAGCTATCATGATTCATGGCCTAAAGTACTCTTATTAAACTCAGCGCTATAAAGAATCCTCAATAACAATCCTCTCACAGGAGCTATCATGATTCATGGCCTAAAGTACTCTTATTAATCAAGACTCCTCACACAGGAGATAATGGCCTTTAAAGACTGCACACTGCAGTTATAAACATTTCCACAATAATCAAAACTGCAGGTTTATACTACGCTGTACCCACCGCGAAAAATCCGTCGACATTTTTAAATTCAGCACTGTACAGGCATTTCACACTTCCCAAAAACACAGGCTCCTACCCGGTCAAAACGCCCGGAACACTCTCCCTAGATAACACACTCGTCCCGCTCAAAAGCCGACACGAGACTTTTTTACTGTTCACACAACACAAACAATTGCGGGCTAGCAGCGAGCTTCTCTCACCCAACTCAAAACAATACAGAATAACTATATCAGCGCTTTTCACGCTGTCTGTAATCTGTCTCTCGAAACTATCACGAGATACTCTCTAAATAATTCGATAGCTAACAAGCAACTAAGTGCTATAACTCAAAATCTATTTCAACTACTAACATACTCCAGTTTACTTCCCCTTACACTAAAACTGTTCGTTACATCTTACCTCACCCCCAGAGAAAAAAATTGATTCTATCAATTTTTTGACAAATACATTCCCCAAAACCAAAAAAGATTAAGAGGACAATGAAACTCTAACATATGCGTATAAGAATTACTTTAAGTTAAGTTAAAATAAGACATCTACAAAATATAAGCATTAAGTGAAATGTAAAAATGAAGTATCCAATGTAATCAATTAAGCATACCAAAAAATAATGCATTACAAAACCAAGTTAAGTAAATACAGCACAACTAAATATAAAACAACCGATAGTACAGGAAAAGACAAGATCAAGCAAACGAAAAAATGATCCGTAATAAAGGTAAGTATAAAATCAGAATATGAGGAAAAAACAATAATATTACATTCAAACAATTTGTTATATGTAAAATAATTACAAATATCACAAGTAGCCACACCACATTAAGTCACACCATTAAAGCAACAATACATAGAATGAAAGTATAAGAAGCGAAAGAAGAAGTATACAAAGAGAATGAAGTGAAACGTAAATAAAGCACGAAATGTAAACAAAATATGATACCATATTGAAAAGACAACAGAAAAGAAGGAGTGGAATGAAGCACAATCAACAAAGACAGATAGAAAGCAAAAGGTATGAATATAGAGAACGTTGGTAAAATATATACTAATAACTATTTAGATCAACAACGTATTTTATAATACATACAAATATGATCGAAAAGCACAAAACAAAATAACAAAGTATTCCTATACTAATACTACAAAAAATAGTTTATAACTAAACAAAACATAATCAGTAATTTAAACAAGTTATACAAGTTATACATAATCAACAATAAATTATCGCCACCACACAAACAAGTAATAGCATTGCTATAAGACCAACGCATAATCAAGCGCTAATACAACATAACATCCAAAAAAACAAAAAAACTTTCTTTAAAGAACTAAAATTATTTTACAAATCAAACATAGCACATAGTCAAACGCTAGGCATACACAAAAACAAAAATAAAAAATTACAATGTCTGGGAAAAAAAATATTTTCCAAAAAATACAGTACAAAAATATTTCGTAATGCTAAGTTACATAAAAATAGTATTTTAATTTAATTAATTCAAATCTATAATTAACAAATTAACAAAAAACTAGCTTTAGCAAAATGAGAGACATATAACAATTCCTGCATCTAAGCAAACACTACACAACACGTGTAAGTTTTTTTTTTTTTTTTTTTTTTTTTAAATACGTCACAGAGAAACACATAGAAAAACACACTATTACCAAAATACAAGTTTGCAAATACATGAAAACAACGTAATGAATGTTAAGCAAGTGCTTAAATCAGATCTCTAGATTTCTCAATCAAATAACAATATCAGCAACCGCTGTTAATTTTCTCTATACAGTTCAATTTAAACTTTAAATATCTCCGGCTGACAATCACGTTCAGCTTAGCTATAGTGTTATTTAGTCATAAATTTATATTTATCTCCACCTGATATATTAAAAGTAACTATTGTAATACTACAACTGATGAGTATGTGCATAGGGCTGGCAAACTCATCATGTACAAAATTATTCTACCCAACACATCTGTAAAACAAAACCAAAAAAAACTTCAAGTTCTACACCAGAGTATAAAAAATAGGCATAAGTTTGTAACCAGTAAGGTTAAATATAAATCTGCTCATTGCATTCATGAATAGTAAACAACACGTCACTACCATCTAACACACTACATATTATCCAAAACACAATAGTATAAAAAATAGCATCGAAATGAACTAATTTATAATTAAAACAGTCATACATATCAAGAAAAACAATAGACATCAAATGATGCGTAAAGATGATGATCATAATATAACAACCTATAATGATCTATGCAATAGAATACATTAACATCTACTGTCCTAATAAACAAACAAAACAAAAAGAATCAACCGCAAAAAAAAAAAAAAAATCTCCATAGGTCTTGCCGACATCTCATAAACACTAGGGGTAAAACGTCGAATCATGGTTAGCACGCTGATATGTTCTGCTTGAGAAAACACTCACTCGGGCACAATCTTGGCCTATATTCTTGTCGCTACCGTAAACAGCCGTTAACGTAAACAGGAGCGCTGACCCATATCAAGAAGTCGCCTCTGTTCAAAAAATACAAATGAAAATTCCATTTTAATGAATGGTGAAATTTACTACGAACAACGGAGAGGTTAAACAAACAATTACCCCGCACTGTGGTCCGTGTGGTAATCTGGTCACCCCACGATGTCATCGACTCTTCGTTTAAGTTCACAACAACGTGCTGCTCTTTCAAAATCAGAAACATAACAAGCAGTAGTATTTGTGACATCATTATCATTGCTACTTTGCTTAATAACAATGCTTCTAGGCTCATGTCGAGCAAAATTAGCATAATTGCACTTATTCGTCGTTTGATCAAAATATTTATCATCATTTCCTCTTTGTTTGAGACCATTATTATGTCTATAATCCCAGTCAGACTTGTTATGATTAACATTTCTACTCCGCACAAAAAATCTGTCAGAAAAATTATTGCACGATTGAAAACTCTTCTTGTATTTGTCTGTACCATTATTTTCAAAATTCTGAGAATTAAACTGTTGAGATACATTAACTTGTCTCTTATCTCTCTGAGAAGGAAAATTATTATCATATGAATTTCCTTGGTACTTTCTAATCTTAGAAACATCTCTCCTACAAAAACTCTTTCCATTCTTTTCTTTGACAATATGCTTGTTTACAGTATCATCTGCAGATCTATAAGTATCTTTATCGTTACGCCTATAATGGGTTTCATCCTTGGAACCACTACTTATAACTTTATCCCTTGATATCATCTTCTGAGAACTTCCAAAATCAGTTACTCGTTTAATCTTTAGGCTTTTAGCTTGAAATCTATCAGGACTGACTGTTACCTTATCATTCTCTCTATTACACTTCCGCCAAGATTCGTTGCTATTGGAAGCAGAATCAAAAGACCTTCGAAAGTTATATTTTCCTCGTAAAGATATTTGTCTATCACATCTAACCTTTCTCTCCGCAAAGATTGTATCGGGCTGGATCTTTGCTTTTTTTTTCTGTTGGTAAACAACTTTCTGTCTAGCATTGTCCACATTTACAGAAGACCATATTCCGCTGTTTAAAATAACATCGAGTAGACCCTGCACCCTTTTTGTACTTTCTGCAATTTCAACATTTTTTTGTGAAATTTCTTCACTTAATTTCCTATTTAATTTGTCAAATGTCAAAACTTTACTTCTCTCCTCTGTTAACAATCTCTCAATTTTAATCATCTCCTCTCTCTCAGTCGTTAACTCTTCTAATTTGTCTTTCTCATCCTTTTCTTTATTTGCTCTAGTTTGACATGTTTCATTACCTAATTTCTCACATTTCTTATCCTGAACTTTTAATTTGTCATGTATGTCTTTCTTTTCTTTCAGTTGGCAACTGATAATATCATTATCCTCCAACACCTCATGAAGCATATTTATGTAAGTCTCTTCACGACCATTGCTCTCAATCTTTAATATGTCATACATTTCTTTTTTCTCTTGAACTTCCTGTCTGAGATTACCAACTTCGTCATCTTTGTCTTTCACCCGAATTTCCAACTCTTTGTTCTTGTTCAATGCTTCATCTAACGCCGCATGTACTTTAGTAAGTTCCGTGTTTGACTTATCTAACTCATTTGCGAGTTTAGAGACTGTTTCGTGTAGTTTACTCACTTCAGTAGTAACTTTTAAACAATTGTCCCTTTCCCGTAGGGCACTCTGTTTGTTGACTTTTATTTGTTTCTCACTTCCTAATTCCTTTTTCTGCTCATCAGGAATACCGTTGTGGATCACTTTGAATATATTTTGCATTATCTGTCCGTGTTCAAGTTCAATATACTGTTGTAAAAACACACGAAGGTGCTGTAGCAAATCAATCAAATCCTTAGCCATTATTGAATTACAAAGAAGCTTAAAGTTATGTTCAGCAAATAACTTTAGGGATACTGACACATTAACCAACAAATCGTCCATGATCCATACTCCAAGTCTTGGACCTCTCAATCCTTTTTCATCTCTACCTATTAACAATGCACTTTCCAACATAGGCCTTATATCTGCAGGATTATTATCAAAATCCATGGTGATTCAATCACTCAGTTAACTATATATCTATATCAGTATAATTATTAATGTCGCAAGTTTATGTTTCAAGAAGTTCTGACAATTACCCTTCCATTTCACACAGTTCAGTATGTATACCAACAATATTATTCATAACTTTGTATCATCAATTCCTTTTCAAAGAACCCTTATAACATCATATGAGGGAAGTCATCATATATCATACAACCATCAATACTTAGCATCAATACTAAATCCTAATAATATGTCTATATAGAATTAGACAACAAAAACAACAGATTTCAACAGTATAGGAGATGCAAAGCACAGGAAGGCTCGTTGACATAGTTAAGGCGACACAGTTCACATCACAAACATAACTACTTATCTTGAATGAAAACTCTTCTGTTCCTTTCCGTTAACACCCTGGATATCACAAAGTTCAATGGTAAAACAATCGACAACAGAAAGGCATTGGAACTTGACACCTTGATTCCACTCAGGTCCTCGATTCAGCACGCTACGTGCTAACACACCGCACAGGAAAGCAGGAAATGGGTCACCGTCTGTCAATTTCGTTGAAAGGAGGTACACCGCTCGTTCATACTGCCAGATGATTACTTGTACTGGTATACAGACGCCACTGTATATCATGACATCTCATAATCTTGAGTAATAAATTTCTTGACTTGCGAGTTGCGACTTGCGACTTGAGTTAACAGTTCCCAGTTTAACTGATACTGAATAAGTTTTCCTTGGGCCTGGATACAGCTCTCAAATGTGATGTCTGTCTTTCATATACTAACGCCACTCAGGCTACATGCTAACAGTTGTGAATTAATATCACGCGAATTTCGCGGGTATCTGATCCTATAAAACTAGCACACCACTGTTGCAAGTAGGGTGGCCAGCTTGTACGCTTTGCAATAGGTGATAGTGAGTGCGTGTTGGAACCGACACTCACAACACAGGATATGAAATATTAATAGAGGGCCAGTTCACAGCACAACACAAGATATAAAGTACCACATAGTAACTGCGCACTCGGCAGCTACAATGATATCATGATTCATGGCCTAAAGTACTCTTATTAAACTCAGCGCTATAAAGAATCCTCAATAACAATCCTCTCACATGAGCTATCATGATTCATGGCCTAAAGTACTCTTATTAAACTCAGCGCTATAAAGAATCCTCAACAACAATCCTCTCACAGGAGCTATCATGATTCATGGCCTAAAGTACTCTTATTAAACTCAGCGCTATAAAGAATCCTCAATAACAATCCTCTCACAGGAGCTATCATGATTCATGGCCTAAAGTACTCTTATTAAACTCAGCGCTATAAAGAATCCTCAATAACAATCCTCTCACAGGAGCTATCATGATTCATGGCCTAAAGTACTCTTATTAAAATCAGCGCTATAAAGAATCCTCAATAACAATCCTCTCACAGGAGCTATCATGATTCATGGCCTAAAGTACTCTTATTAAACTCAGCGCTATAAAGAATCCTCAATAACAATCCTCTCACAGGAGCTATCATGATTCATGGCCTAAAGTACTCTTATTAAACTCAGCGCTATAAAGAATCCTCAATAACAATCCTCTCACAGGAGCTATCATGATTCATGGCCTAAAGTACTCTTATTAAACTCAGCGCTATAAAGAATCCTCAATAACAATCCTCTCACAGGAGCTATCATGATTCATGGCCTAAAGTACTCTTATTAATCAAGACTCCTCACACAGGAGATAATGGCCTTTAAAGACTGCACACTGCAGTTATAAACATTTCCACAATAATCAAAACTGCAGGTTTATACTACGCTGTACCCACAGCGAAAAATCCGTCGACATTTTTAAATTCAGCACTGTACAGGCATTTCACACTTCCCAAAAACACAGGCTCCTACCCGGTCAAAACGCCCGGAACACTCTCCCTAGATAACACACTCGTCCCGCTCAAAAGCCGACACGAGACTTTTTTACTGTTCACACAACACAAACAATTGCGGGCTAGCAGCGAGCTTCTCTCACCCAACTCAAAACAATACAGAATAACTATATCAGCGCTTTTCACGCTGTCTGTAATCTGTCTCTCGAAACTATCACGAGATACTCTCTAAATAATTCGATAGCTAACAAGCAACTAAGTGCTATAACTCAAAATCTATTTCAACTACTAACATACTCCAGTTTACTTCCCCTTACACTAAAACTGTTCGTTACACCCAGGTTAAACAACAAACATCCAATGAGATAGTATCTCACTTCCTATTAAACTCTCTTAAACTTCCAAACACAAATATAGCTCCCTGTGACACGCATATATTTTACAACTATAAACTACACAATACTAGAAAAATATCATTGACAATAAAATTTTTTTCCCCTGGTTTTATTAGTTAATTTTAACTGCATTTGTTCGCTTCCACTTAATTGCGCTAAAGACAGTAAATTGTCTAACACAGTGGTTCTCAACTTTTGGGTCGCGACAAACAATAAATTTAGTTGCGGAAATAATTTCGACGGCTCACGTTCATTATGTTTCCCACACTTTTGTTTTTTTTTTACGTGGCACGCTTTTAGCTGAATACCTTTATTTATTGCCTGCGTCTCCAGCTTCATCAACAGTTATACATGTAGGACTCTACTTAAATCGGGGTTCCGTCCCGACGACTACGTCGTAAGTCGAACTGGTTGTAAGTCGAAAATCACTTTATATTATATGAACCGTAAGGATATTTTAAGAAGTAACATGTCTGAATGCTAAAATATGCGTCTGTTTTATTATACAGTAAGGCCCCGCTTATACGGCGGGTTAGGTTCCAGATCCCAGCCGAAAAGAGGAACATAACGTTCTCTTGCAAATTCATATAAAGCCCTAATTACTAGCTTAAACTAGCTTATATTAAGTGCGCAATAGAGCTAGGCTAAATAACGATACGAAAGTAAAATGAATATACAGCATTTAAAGAAAGAGGTATAAGACGTCTCTGGTTATCACTATTACACATAGATGCCATAGTAATTAACTACAACAAAATATTATATATATTATAATACAATACATTTTAAAAGTGTGAAAGTGTGACTACAACCCATAAAAACCAGATCCAAACCTCAGAAATGAGGTATCTGAGGAAGGTGGTTGAAGTAACAAGAAGAGACATGGTACGCAACCAGACGATACGTCAAGGCCTTAAATCCTACCCCCTGCAGACCCAAGTAGAACAGTCCCAATTAAGATGGTTTGGCCATGTCTGCAGAATGGGAGAAGATCGGATACCACGACAAGCATGGGAAACAAAGAGCCAAGGATCCAGACCCCGAGGACGACCCAGAGTCCGCTGGGAGGACAACATTAGACAATATTTGAAGGATCGAGGACTAGAATGGAACCAGGCCAGAAGGAAGACAGCCGATAGGATAGTCTGGCGCTCTCTCTTCCAAACCTCTACACCTCACGGTAGAAGGGGAACGACTAAGTAAGTAAGTAAGAACGTTTGGGAAATGGCCAGAATACGGTGAGAGATGCTGAGTGTATACATGCTGTAAACAGACTGAATTACTGACAATATAGTGGTGCCTGAAGACATTCTCACTCAGCTGCTGGGCGCGTCCTGCCGAAAAACGCCGAAAAAGTAAAACATGAGCTGAACATAATAAATATGTGTATAATTGAAATTACCGTTTTACTGGAAAGCCGAAGAGCGGAACATTGAAAAGTGGGACCGTACGGTATATTAAAACACTGTCATCTTTGTTTATACCGAAGTAACACAATGTACAATTTATAACGTCAAATGTCTGTCGTGTACAGTCTTGTACGTCAAATGTCTGTCGTGTATAGTCATGTACGTCAAATGTCTGTCGTGTATAGTCCTGTACTGTAATAAGTAACGGGACATAAGTATACAGTATTTCTCGTAAGTAGGAGTGGTCGTAAGTTGCATACGTCCTAAGTTGAGGACAATCTGTATTTGGGTCGTGGTAGTAAACAATTTTAGAGCCACTGATCATAAGGTCTATGGCAGCAAACATATGATCAGTACTTTCTGAGTTTCGTATTTGGCTAACTAATGGATCCATAAAACTTTCTGTGTAGTCGATAAACATGCGCAACTTACCACTATATAAAGTTAATTTGTTCACGATCTTTGGTGAAAGTAAAGCATATAGAACAATGGATATGTGTGTAGCGGAAGGTTTTATATGGGTGAGATGATAGTGCTAGAGTAGAAATAGTATTCTCTCCAGAATGTGTGAGGTCCCAGTGACAGAGAAGTACACTGGTATCACTCGATAGTCACGGCTGTGAAAGTATCTGGACTGAAAATATTCAGAGAACAGTCAGACCTTACTGCGCCACCTCCGCTATGTGACCACCTGTGATATTAATAAAAATTCAACCAAACTCAGTATCAACTATATTGAATGAATAAAGCTGGTGAATACAATTTATATCCTCTTTATTTACATCTATCTAATTGTGGTGATTGTATGTGACTTGATACAAAATTTATATTTATACAAAAACCAAATTGGCGAAATCAATTACAGTTTACACAAGTTACACTAAAATGTCACTTCTTTAGACTCTTCCAATTAGTTGGGTAATATACTTTTTCACTGTCTTATTCACTTTATAACTTTCACTAGTTTATCACGCCAATTTTCATCATAAAACTCTGCTTGACAGTTATCACTTCTTGAGTGCACGATTGTCACAAATATCACTCATCTGTTAGGTTAATCAGTGTTCATATGAGATGTACAGCTTCAGTAGGTCGTGCTTCTACCAATCCAGACACTGCCGGGGCGATTAGCATTGATCATCGAGCAATTCTTGATCATTGACCTCTGACTTTTAGTTGACAAGTATGAACCTGCAGATAATTGTAGGATATGTGGCTATTTGTGGATAATAATTACCACATTCCTATTGTAGGTGAGATGAATTTGTTTTCAGATGTATGCGTGAAAATGCATGATTATGGATCAGTGTTCTCCATGTCTCCGAGCCAATAGGACAAGACAGGTGTCTACTGTGGAACATTTTAAAAAAAAATCAAATAATACAAAATAATATGTACACACATATATGGTATGAGGTTATAGTATCCCCCTGCCTGACACGTTAGCTCTGTAAAGTGCAGTAACTTGAAGACAGATTGAATACGCCCTGATAATGATTGTTGGTAGTCCTGAAAAAATTGTTATTAGTCCTGAAAAGGATTGTGCTAGCCCTGATACGGACTCAGTCATGGTGGTTATATTTCGGGTTCCAATCTTCAACAATCATACCAAGTAATCAATTAATATACATGATACTTTTATAACATATAGATGGGAGCTGCGCTGGTGTAATGGCTTCGGCGTTGTACTGGCGACCAGGTGTTCATGGTTCAAACCCGGGCGTCGGCGTTTGAAGAAATGTTTACGGCCGGAAATTTGACTGAATAGCCTGAACGGCTCCTGTGATAAACCCTCTGTGGATGGGAAGGAGCGAAGCTCCTGACCGGGTTGGAAGGAAAGTCCTCAGGTTCCCCAGCCTCGCAATGACATGTCATTGGGCCGAAGGGCTGAAAGCCCAAGTGCCGCTGGTTAAGGAAAAAAAAAAAAAAAAAAAAAAAAAAAAAAAAAAAAAAAAAAAAAAAAACATATAGATTAAACAAATCCTGAAATAAAGTTGTAATTACTGTATTATTTTACATAGTAACTTTACATACCCTCGCAGGATCTAATTAAGATCAGTAAAGACTGGCTTTTGTGGAGTAACAGAACTGCCTGGCTGCAAATAACAAGATATTGGCCGTGACACGTTTCTCTCTCTCTCCAGCCGTTGTCCTTCTGTCTTGCTTCGCTGTACAAGTGAATTTGAAATCATTTACGACCGCCCTTATATAGGGAGCTATCGGACGTACAGGAAACAAGGCTCGCAACTCCAGCAAACTTCCCAAAATAGTTGTAACTTCGAGGGGGTTGTGCTAAATGAGTTTCCAACCTTGGTCTCGTGCATTTCACCTTTCCCAGTTCAAGCCTTTGGGGTTATATATTTCCGTTCTCCGTGAGTTGACCTTTATATCCATATGTTGTTTTCCCATATCTGTCGTGTTAACGATTTTATATTGAATTATAAATAGGAAAAACACAGGATTTCTCAATGCACGGACACTTAGTCTTGCAAAATTCTTCACAACTACTTACTCCCTTCTGATTTCCTTGTACCTATACATAATTGAAGATATTCCCGTCAAAAGGAGACTATTCTCATCCTTGTCTGTCATTCCGTTCTTTTTCCCGATGTCTAATTCTAACCATGATTTCGGACGATTATTCTTCCTTATACACTCGCCGAAGTCGTTCTATCTGACCGTGGGAAACCCCTTCTCTGATTGGCTGCCCTAGATACACACAGGAAAATACCCCTGCATTCCTTTGTTCAGGCCAGAACACTGGTGTCCCACTTTTCGGTCTTCAAACATTTAACTAGGCAATGCGTAACATGCGACAGAGCCTCCCTCTCTTTTAAGCTGTAGATTTCTACAGCTAACAACTGTAAGCTTTGCCGTAGTTAATGTTCTTCTTACTCTCGTTCTATCTCAGTTGGGTGTCGACAAAGAAAATCTGCTCCTACATTTTGTTTTCATGGATATAGATTCATCCTTTGCTATCTCTCTTTTCCCAGTTCGGCTTTTCATCCAGGCCCTTACCGCTGGTGAAATGGGTGTCGGTAGGTTTCCCTTGAAGTTTACCGCCCTCTTTTCGTTGATAGTTGGTTGAGGTTTTCCCTCGCAAATTCGTAGGTGTCTGATTTTGGCTTCGTGATTTGTTCTTTTTTTCCAGCCCATGGGTTTCAGACTGCAATTTATCCTGTGTGGGATGTTTCCTTTCCCCTCCAGTGCAAATCTCTGGAGTACCCATGATTGCTGGTTTGCTTGTAGACGTTTGGTGAAGACTCTTCCGTCGACTTTCTGAATCTACATGGGTGCACTCTGGACAGGAATTTACATACTGATTAATGTCTTCCGTAATACCTGGCCAGTAGTACTGGGTGGCTATTCTTTGTTTTGTGGCACCATTACCCAGGTGTTCACTCAAAGTTGTTATGTGCCCCCAGCCTATAACCTTATTTCTATAGGTGGATGATACAACAATTTGACCATGACTTTTCGTCCCTCTGCCAGCTTTCCTGTGCAAGAGTCCATGTTCCATATAGAAATTTCCTTTCCTTGGAGTGTTATGTGGTTTTGACAGTTTGCCAAAACAAGGCTTCAATGTGCTGTCAGCTACTTGAGCCCGTTTCATTTCAGTCGATTGAAATTTTAATTTCGTGTCCCTCTCTATGTTCCTGGAGTCAGACCTGGTCTGGATTTCTGCCATAACCATAGGTTTTACCGGGTTTCCCAAGAAAACATATCTACTCCCCAACATCAGGGGGTAAAAGGGATCATCTAACACTGCTGCATTTATCTCCCCTTCCACATAGCGACAACTGACGTGAATGTTTGCTATGGGTAAAGTTAGGGGTAATGCTCCCTTTAGTGGCCCTTGAATATCTACTGTTTCTGTTGTGATTTGTTCCGGGCGCACCAGAGATGCACAAACGATCGCATCAAAAGACAAACCTGTGTCATACATCCCTGTGACTTGTTTGCCATTCACGATCACTATCTCTTGTATAGGTGGGTGAAGGAGGCTATTCTGACTCACTGTCAGTTCCTTCCTATCAGAAGTCCTCACCTGTAGACATGCAGCATGATGAAGAGGCTTTTTCCTCCCACATTTATCAGTGTTGTGGTTGTTCATTTTGCAGAACTTATACCATTTTTCTTCCCTTCTTGAGGGTGTATTGTTATAACCTGGAGGGTTCTTGTCTTTGTAGTCATATCTGTGGTTGTTCTTGGTTGTATTGTCTTTTTGTTCAAACTCGTTTTGGTTTTGTGGTGACTTGAAACTATCTCCCTGCTTCCTCTTATTTCCTTGAGTCAGGGGGTGAGCCAGTTTGTGACTTTCTGCATAGATGATTATTTCATCTAATCTCTCTCTTTTATGTTCTACGAGGAATGTCTTCGTTTCAGGAGACATGGACTCCAGGAGTTGTTATATCAACATCATCTCCTTGATCCCTTCAAAATCCTGATTGAAGTTTCTTAACTGACACCACCTCAGCAAGTAACTTTCCAACCTTGCTGAAAACTGCTGATACGTTTCTCCTGTCTGGAGCTTAGCAGTTCTAAATCGCCTTCTATAAGCTTCTGCGTTTTGTTCATAACGCACCAACAATGCTTGTTTCAAGGCTTCATAATTTTCCTGATCTTCTTTTTGCAGCTTCAAGTAGACGTTATAAGATACACCTCTCAATCCCTGTGACAACTTCAAATTCCACTTTTCTTTTTCTAGGCCATAAGTAGTGGCCAATCGTTCATATCTGTCAAGGTAATCCTCTATTCCCTCTTCTTTCTCCACAAATGGGTCCAAGTAGAAGTTCATAGCTCCATTGGAGGTGCTTTGGCTGGCGCTGGTATCCAAATGAGATGACCTACTACCATTAGTGGTAGCCGCTACCTGTATTTCAAGCTCTTTTAATCTCAGTTCATGGTCTCTATCAGCTTGTAGCTTCCTTTCTTCAGCTGTTAATCTTCTTTCTTCAGCCTCCAATTTCTTGGCTTGAGCCTCAACTTCCAGCAGCAGCCTCTTTTCTTCAGCTTCCATTCTTTTGGCTTCTCTCTCAGTTTCTAGTCTTTTGGCTTCTCTCTCAGCTTCTGCTTGCAACCTCCTTTCCTCTCTATCCATATGTTTGTCCACTTCAGTTGTGACATACTGGATGAGAGCATCACCTGTCAAGCCCAATTTTTTTCCCATCTGCATGATCGCAGTTCTGAACTTCACTAAGTCAGCCATTATATTAAGTTAAGTAGGGTATGAAAACTTACCTAAACTTACTTAAAATAATTATCAAATGGACAACACAATTAATCGTGCAACCTTGTGATAGTCAATATTTACTGAGTACTCTAAGGTACTGTTACTGAAAAAAAAATCTTATTGAGAATTTTCAAAAAAAAAAAAATTTTTTTTTCTCTCTATTGGTGGCCCAAGATAGACTAAAGATAGATGTATTAGATAGAGGATGGCTCAGGATATACAAGAATATCCCGGACGAGCCCCCACTGCAGCGGAAGGTTTTATATGGGTGAGATGATAGTGCTAGAGTAGAAATAGTATTCTCTCCAGAATGTGTGAGGTCCCAGTGACAGAGAAGTACACTGGTATCACTCGATAGTCACGGCTGTGAAAGTATCTGGACTGAAAATATTCAGAGAACAGTCAGACCTTACTGCGCCACCTCCGCTATGTTACCACCTGTGATATTAATAAAAATTCAACCAAACTCAGTATCAACTATATTGAATGAATAAAGCTGGTGAATACAATTTATATCCTCTTTATTTACATCTATCTAATTGTGGTGATTGTATGTGACTTGATACAAAATTTATATTTATACAAAAACCAAATTGGCGAAATCAATTACAGTTTACACAAGTTACACTAAAATGTCACTTCTTTAGACTCTTCCAATTAGTTGGGTAATAGACTTTTTCACTGTCTTATTCACTTTATAACTTTCACTAGTTTATCACGCCAATTTTTATCATAAAACTCTGCTTGACAGTTATCACTTCTTGGGTGCACGATTGTCACAAATATCACTCATCTGTTAGGTTAATCAGTGTTCATATGAGATGTACAGCTTCAGTAGGTCGTGCTTCTACCAATCCAGACACTGCCGGGGCGATTAGCATTGATCATCGAGCAATTCTTGATCATTGACCTCTGACTTTTAGTTGACAAGTATGAACCTGCAGATAATTGTAGGATATGTGGCTATTTGTGGATAATAATTACCACATTCCTATTGTAGGTGAGATGAATTTGTTTTCAGATGTATGCGTGAAAATGCATGATTATGGATCAGTGACAAGACAGGTGTCTACTGTGGAACATTTTATAAAATCAAATAATACAAAATAATATGTACACACATATATGGTATGAGGTTATAGTATCCCCCTGCCTGACACGTTAGCTCTGTAAAGTGCAGTAACTTGAAGACAGATTGAATACGCCCTAATAATGATTGTTGGTAGTCCTGAAAAAAATTGTTATTAGTCCTGAAAAGGATTGTGCTAGCTCTGATACGGACACAGTCATGGTGGTTATATTTTGGGTTCCAATCTTCAACAATCATACCAAGTAATCAATTAATATACATGATACTTTCATAACATATAGATTAAACAAATCCTGAAATAAAGTTGTAATTACTGTATTATTTTACATAGTAACTTTACATACCCTCGCAGGATCTAATTAAGATCAGTAAAGACTGGCTTTTGTGGAGTAACAGAACTGCCTGGCTGCAAATAACAAGATATTGGCCGTGACACGTTTCTCTCTCTCCAGCCGTTGTCCTTCTGTCTTGCTTCGCTGTACAAGTGAATTTGAAATCATTTACGACCGCCCTTATATAGGGAGCTATCGGACGTATAGGAAACAAGGCTCGCAACTCCAGCAAACTTCCCAAAATAGTTGTAACTTCGAGGGGGTTGTGCTAAATGAGTTTCCAACCTTGGTCTCGTGCATTTCACCTTTCCCAGTTCAAGCCTTTGGGGTTATATATTTCCGTTCTCCGTGAGTTGACCTTTATATCCATATGTTGTTTTCGCATATCTGTCGTGTTAACGATTTTATATTGAATTATAAATAGGAAAAACACAGGATTTCTCAATGCACGGACACTTAGTCTTGCAAAATTCTTCACAACTACTTACTCCCTTCTGATTTCCTTGTACCTATACATAATTGAAGATATTCCCGTCAAAAGGAGACTATTCTCATCCTTGTCTGTCATTCCGTTCTTTTTCCCGATGTCTAATTCTAACCATGATTTCGGACGATTATTCTTCCTTATACACTCGCCGACGTCGTTCTATCTGACCGTGGGAAACCCCTTCTCTGATTGGCTGCCCTAGATACACACAGGAAAATACACCTGCATTCCTTTGTTCAGGCCAGAACACTGGTGTCCCACTTTTCGGTCTTCAAACATTTAACTAGGCAATGCGTAACATGCGACAATGTGGAAAAGAACATACGAGAGAGAGAGCACAATCAGACAGATAACAAAAACAACTTGTTGAACAAAGCGGGATCCCACAAAGCCTGGCCAGACGGAGAAACATGTCAATGTTTGTCAACAACTTAACAGACACAAACAGACCATCATTTTTCCGCCTGAGAACTGGCCACTGCAGATTACCGGGCCATCTCTATCACCTCAGGATATCCCACACAAATGAATGTCCATGTGGAACTGGAATCCAGACCCCGAACACATTCTTCAAAATTGCCCGACCTATGGTGACTCACGACCTCTGACCTGGCCAGGGGTGCTGAGCTCATGCAGAAGCTACAGGGCTGCCGCTGACCTGGACTGTGGACTTGGTTCCTGCGACAGGCTTGCAGATGTAGCATGACTAGAAACTGAACACAGAAGAAGAATGTTTGTGAAAGAGTTTTGTCTTGACTAATTCGCCAGTAAATGTGTACTTCTTGTTTGTTTTTGTAATTTTATTTTTCTGTGAACTGAATCGCCAGGCATATACAGTGGTCAGCGGTCATATTTATGTCAATTTTTGTTGTTGTTGAGTATTATTGTTTTTTCTAACGTCCCTTGATTGTTTACCTCACGACAGGGTATCTTTTATCAGGACGGGTACTTCTTGAGGGAACGATACGAACCTGACAGGGAGCCACACTTTGTCTTAGCCGTCATGAGTGAAGTCAATGAAAACAAACTGACCCGTGTGAGTGGAGACTGTTGAGTCATGTGCATGAGGTTTGATTGGCTGGCTGTGGAATGTGGCGTCTAAGATAGGGAAGGAATTGTTACCTACTTATCTGATTTGTCACAAATTGCTTTGAACGTTGGTTCCTTCTGGTTTCTATTTTGGATTGTCTTCTTTTGAACTGTCCATGACAGGGTTCTTGTTACTTCGGCATCCGCGTCTATACTTAGTCTCCAGGTCTTCTGTGGCCTTCCCGTACTTCTCTTCTCTTGTATGTTCCAGTACAGAAATCTTTCTGGTTATTCTGGCTGACCGTTTTCTTGGGGGTGTGTTCTATCCCCCTCAAATTTCTTGATCAAAGAGAGAGAGTCAACAATTACTAAATACGTGATGTGGCAGTTTGTGAGTCAGACAGAAGCATATTGGTTGGTTGCTGGGAGTTGTTCGTTTGTGGGAGTTTGTGAGCAGGGTAAAAGCTGATTTGTTGACTGGTGGCAGTGGTGTGTGAGTAGTATAATGCTGATTGCAAAGTTTGAAAGTAAATGATCTACAGGGCTTTATAGAAAGATATCTGTGTTTACCAGAACGGTAAGATGAATTAGTTGGAGATGTGCTCCAGTCAGATGTGTGTGAGGTGACGACACTGTAGCAGCTTTGATTTAGTATTTTGTGCACGCGAATTAGGTGATGTTTGCGTTTGAGCTGGTCGTGTTAATTAGATCGTTGTTTAGATAATTTAATTTTTTTTTAATTTTTTTTTTTTGGGGGGGGGGGGGGGGGGGGGGGGGGGTGGTCGGGAATCTTAATTAGGAGAATATTTAAACCAAACCTGTGTTTTACACAAAATTATTAGTTAATATTTGGGTTGGTTTTATTCGTATTGATTATTGACTGCATGTTTTTGGACATGTTTGATTTCATGACTAGTTGATTAGTACACTTTAATTACATGATTGATTGATTGATTGATTGATTGATTGACTGTATGTGAATGTGCGTGCCTGTCTCGTCAAAGGCGCCGGGTTACAATCGCGGTACCGACACGCTCCAATCTACCCAGATGTAAATGGGTACATGCCTCTTTGATGCATATTTTGTTTCTTCTTTTTTTTTTTTCTTCTTTTCATTTTTGCACTCGGGACAATTCCATCGTGTCCTTGAGAGCTGGAGATTCCCCCAGCAAATGTCGAAAGGTCATGAATACTGTTTGATGTTTTAGCGGTGCTGGTTGTATACACGCCAGACCGTTCCTCTCATACGTCCATATCTGCTAGGCTTAGGTTTGATACCAAATTCCAGCACTCTTGTAATTGTTATTCTCGACAGGAACTGCTTTAAAAACACAAATGTTGTGCATCTGACCACGACCTAAAACTTTATGTCAATACTGCTTCTGTTTCCTTTTGCTCTCAGTTTGGATGTCCACCTTAGAAGCTCACTTTCTAGTGACAACATCACTGTCACTGTCTACAGCAATCCCCCAGTCTTACGCTGCTCGATTAGCGCTTTTTTGGTATAACGAACTTTCTATTTTATGCTACTTGCCCGTTAAACGCTTACAAAATTCGATCTTATGCAGTGCACAAAATTCCGTGGGAGGCAGGAATATAACTTTCAAGTTCTTTCAGGGTGGTGGGATGGCCAAAAAGCATTGTCAGCGCTAGCATAATGAAACATGCCCCCCCCTTCACAATTAAATACAGTTCTATAGTAATCCGTAACATAAAACAAAATCTTAAATGCAACAATGTGCTTCTTAAAGAGAAAAAGGTGTCAAAAGCAAGCTCGGTTGGTTTTTTTTTTTTTTTAAGTCTTCTCCATTATCATCTGCCCCCATTGACCAAGTAGCCGTGATTTCTACATCTGGAACCAGAAAAAAACGATTTCAACCCCTTCAAAATGTTCTTTTAACCAGTCGTTTGAAGATGAGGTAGCTCGGCTGCGACAGCTGTGGCCACAAGTGACGGAAGTAGAAGCAATTAAAGTCCTACCATATTTTTGTTTAATATTCTGTTTGTACCATTCACATATAATATTTTGTTTGTGTTAAATATGGTTGATAATTATTTGTAGTTATGAAAAGTGGTGGACTAGTCAGTTTCTATTCTGTATCACTTTTCTTCTGCTTCTTGGATTCTTATCAACTGACTGAAAAGGCGGTCAGTGGCCATCACGCCAAGTGATTTCGTGTCGGGCTGCAACAAACTGTTCCCATTTTGCTCCATCGATGGCCATCTTTCGTGTCTTGTCCCAACTCTGTTTCATGCTTTACATCTCAGCTTCTATTGTTCTCCGCCAGGTTGTCTTTAATCTGCCTCTCTTTCGCCGTCCTTCTAGAGTCCATATCACAGCAGTCCTGATGATGGTGTCAGGGTCCGTTCTGAGGACATGACCAATCCAGTTCCAGCATCTGCCTGCAATAATGGTGTGCATGCCTTTTTGACTGCCACGTGTAAGCAGTTTCTGGTTGGAGATGGTATTCGGCAAAAACATTCCAAGAATTTTCCATATCACTTTTACTTAATTCTTACTCAGCTTTCTGGACCTTATGAACGAATTAATTTGTTTTCTATTAAGACTTACGGGAGCGTCCGATTGGCAGAGTGGTTAGAGCGTTGGTCTCCCGCGGCAAAGGCTCGGGGTTTGAATCACGGTACCGACACGCTCCAATCTACCCAGATGTAAATGGGTACATGCTTCTGAGTTAGGGAAGGAAAAGGCAGCGAGAAAGGGAACTAGTCATCCCATCTCTCGAAGCTGGACCTACTATGGTGAAGTCTATAACACTTCACTTCCCTACAGCAGTATTTGCTATTGGACTATATCTACCACTTACGGCAAATCAATTTTTGTTCCGCGTTTTTTTTTTCCAGTTAGCGCTCGATATTTCAGGAACGAATTGGCAGCGCTAAGCGGGGGGTTGTTGTCTTTTCATGCTGATCTCATGTCATCTTTACCACTGGACATTTACTTTTTTACTGTCATTATCTGTGTTTGTTGCTTTGTGTCTGTTGATGCTTTGGATGGTTGGTTGGCACGTTGGCCTTCGTTGATAGGTAGACTGGTTGATCTGAAAGACTTGCATACATAATTAATGTGTAAATAATTTCTCATTTCTTGTTACAGGGCATAATGTGTAAGAATGTTTAATTTATTTCTTTGTCATTTAAAATTTTTCACTTTTTAAAATTATGATTTTTCTGCTTTATTTTAACAGACGTCAACACGGCAAGGTGTAACCATGACGAAGCTATTTCAACGTGTATAAGTTTAAATTGAAGATTTCATAAAACAAATTCTTACATAATAGATTGTAAATCAAAGACTTCGAGTGGGTGGTTTCAGATTTTAAAAAACACTTAGATAAAACTATTCTTGGTAGAAGAGGCTCTCATTTCAATAAAAGCAAGGGAATGTATTTTGCACCGAGTCATTGTTTGTCATTTGAATAAAAGTCTGGAAACTTATCATAAATGTCAGTAGAAGTACGGAATTAGTTTTCTTGTCGCTTGAATGTTTTAATTTGGATGAAAGAGCCGAGAGAAAGTGATTACATTTCATCCTAGATGTTACTATATATACAGTCCGCAAACATCTAATTGTCCAACACAAATTTAATAGTAATGTGTCATATTTTATGGTTCTACGGTATCATACCAGAACAGATGCTATCTCAACATGGAAGGTCGGCCGTAATGGATCTTCAACGTCTTCTGTCTCTTGTCTTGATGGTACACTCTGATAGACTCTTTCCTGTCTCTTGTCTTGATGGTACACTCTGATAGACTCTTTCCTGTCTCTTGTCTTGATGGTACACTCTGATAGACTCTTTCCTGTCTCTTGTCTTGATGGTACACTCTGATAGACTCTTTCTTGTCCATGTATTGATGTTAATTTCCGACTTATAACGCTGTCTTTCTCTTGCACGTTTGTCTTTCAACTTTTACTTCCGTTATGGTCTTCAACAATGTCTTACGTCTCTTTATGTGCCAATATATAATTTGTCAATCTATTTTTGTATCTCATTCAGTGTTTGTCTTATTACGTCTAACTTTGTTTTAGGATTTTTTCACCTGTTTTCTTCTTTTTCCGTGAGATACGTCATATTCCTATATATATATATATACTAGCCGCCATTAAAAACGCATCGAAATCGTGACATGTTTTCACTGTTGAAATGTTTATGCAAGTGAGCGATTTTCAAACCCCGAAAGTGTGCAAGTGATGAAGTTCATGTGTTCCCACTTTTTTGTCGATGTGATGTTTACTTCAAATTTTGCGTGTGCAAAACAAGGTTTTTGATACATTCTGGCTTTATTAAAAGTCGAATCACATTGAAATTTGGCACACGCATTAGTCAAGTTTTAGCGAGTAAAAAGCCATTATCTGTTTTCATCGAAAGAAAGTCTGTTAATGTTTTTGTCATGCCTCGACTGTCCTGACAAGAGCGATGGCAAGCTGTTGGTATGCTCAGCAGTGGAATGGCGACCAGAGAAGTTGCCAGACATTTCAATTGTGACCAGTCCACTATAGTGAGGCTGAACCAGCGATTTCGGGCGACAGGTACCACCAATGACCGTCCCAGGCTTGGTCAACCTCGTGTAACAACACTAGCTCAAGATCGCCAAATTCTATTGTTACATCTGCGCAATCGCTTCCAAACAGCAACTCAGACAGCAGCTCATACACCTGGCACTCGGAAACGCCGATGCCAAGCCTGTATTGATGCTGTAGGGGGTCATACACGGTACTAATGATGGTTGTGACTGAATGACAGTGAGTGCGACTTTTGTTTTTACACCTAGGGTTGACAACTGCTTAGAAGCTGGTTCTGAATTATCTCATGTTTAATAATACAGCAAATTTGGGTTAGTGAATGGATCAGAAATGTAAAATCAGTGGTTTCATGTATTTTAAATTTAGCACAACGAGTTGTGGTTCATAAACTAATGCGATGCGTTTTTAATGGCGGCTAGTATATATATATATATATATATATATGTATATATATATATTATATATATATTATATATATATATATATATATATATATATATATATATATATATATATATATATATATATATAAACGTCTCAAGGGCCTCCATTCTTTCTTTTAACGGCTTATAAGTAACAGCTGAACGTGTTCATAGATCGCTCGTCAAAACCATCAGGAAAAGACAAATGAAATGTATGGGACATTAACAGCAGAGGAGGAGTTGAGGAATTAGTCTTATGTGGGAAAATACCAGGTAGGAGAGGAAGAGGAAGGCAGAGAAAGATGTATGTGGAAAACTACTAGGCAACAAACAACAGCATGGGCAACAACAACCTCATTAGACTTTCAAAAGACAGAGAAGATTGGAGGGTCGTGGTCACCAATGTCTGCTCCAGACCAGGCACCTGAAGTAGAAGAATAAGTAACATTTTGTAACTCTCATTTACTCTTCTCTTCTTCGATCCTTAACCACCGACCGTCAAAGCAGTCAGTGGCCATCACGCCTAGTGGCGTCTTGTAGGGCAACAACAAATTGATTCCACTTTGCATGGTCGGTGGCCATCCTTCGTACAGTGCCCCAACTCTGGTTCATTCTTTGCATCTCAGCCTCCACAGTCCTCCGCCAAGTTGTTTTTGGTCGGCCTCTCTTTCGCTTTCCTTCAGGGGTCCAAAACATAGCTGTTCTTGTGATGGCATTGGGGTCTCTTCTGAGGACATGACCAACCCAGCTCCAGCGTCTGCCAGCTATGATGGTGTGCATGTCCTCTTGATTGCTACGAGTAAGCAGATCTTGGTTGGTGATGGTATTCGGCCAAAAGATGCGGTGAATTTTTCTTAGGCATGTTGTGTGAAAAGATGACATTTTTGACATTTCCTTCTCTGTGACTCTCCAGCATTCCGCACCATAGAGAAGCAAAGAAAGCATGCAACTCTGGTATAATCTTAATTTTGTGCTTGTGCTGTATTGGGAGGACTTCCAGATGTTATTTAGGCTAAAGAAGGCTGTTCTTGCCTTATTCATTCTGATGTTGATGTCTTTGCCTGCCCCACCGTCTGATGTTACTATGCTTCCTAGGTATGTGAAGGTATCTGTCTGTACCAGTTGCTGATTCCTTACTGATATGGGCTCAGGGTTGCTCACATTGAGCGTCATGACCTCAGACTTCTTTAAATTGATGTTCAAGCTCACCTGCTGGCTAATTTTATTAAGTCTATCCGTTTTTCCTGGATGTGTTGATGTGAATGTGCCAGCAGTGCAATGTCATCTGCATATTCCAGATCTTCCAATGTAGAAAATGTAGTCCATCTTATTCCTCTTGGACTGCCCTCTGTTGTCTGGCGCATCACCCAGTCTATGACTGTTAAAAATAGAGTGGTTGATAAGGGGCATCCCTGTCGTTCTCCTGTCTTCACCTCGAAGGTTAGGTTGCTCTGCCCAACACTACACTCTAATTTACATTTGTTAGATATTTATTTTCAACATCATTATTATCATTAACAATCAATTCCCATAATGAACCTAAGATGTTAACAGATTGCTAACAAGGGTTCATCTCCGGTGTCAACTTTACAAGTATGTCCATTTTTTGTCTGTATTCCTTTCACGTCTTATCTCTAGTTTCTGTGTTTATGTGTTCATTCCAGTTTCCTCTTTCTTTCCTACCCTGGAGATTACAAAACAAGTATAACCTTGTAATGCTGCCCACAGGTTTCCCAATGTGTGTTTTATTCAAGGTCAAGAAGATAACCCACAACAGAAACCAAAAGGAACCAAAGTTCAAGTCGATAGTTTCCGTAACGAAGAAAAAAAATTGACGATAATACTCATAAAATTTGACGTTTTTTTTTCTCAACAAATCAGGCAAGTAGGAAACAATTCTGTCCTTTCCTAGAGTAAACTGAGACTTCACATTCCGCGATTTAGTGGCACCCTACGTCTGTGTTTGACCAATGAGGCAGCTGGTTGTGAAGAATTTTTACCCTCGTGTCAATGCCGGAGCACCTCACGGTGCTTGCAGTGTCAGCCATTTTAATACTTAATTTCTATTTGTCTTTAGTCAGAGTTTTATACGCCATATTCTTCCAGTTATTTTGCTCTTGTTGAACTAACAGTCTCCTCCATTGGGATTCCGAGTACCAGCCTTCTTACGGATACGTCACTCCACTCAGCCTGTTTATTTCTCGATGTATGTCATTATTTTTTATGTTCGACCATTAACCTTCTTGAAAGTTGCATAAGCACAATGTGCTTGTGTCATTATTTTTTTTACTTCTTCATTACCGATTGCCTGTCTATTTCTTTTCTAATGTTTTTTGTTTTTGCTGTTTGAACTCTCGTCAATTCCATCGTTCCATGAGAGCTGAAGTCTCCCTCAGCAGACGTCAAAAGGTCATGACTATTGTTTGTTGCTGTAGCGTACTGGTGGTTTTGTTAACGCCAGACCGTTGCTCTCAGACGTCCATATCTGCTAGGCTTAGGTTTGATGACAAATTCCAGCACTCTTGGAATTGTTATTTCACTGATGGCAGCGCCAGTCTCTAACAGGCGATCATTAATTGACCTCAGTATCTCTCCCGTATCCATATTCATATCCATATCCATTTCACCCACTACAGGTGTTCTCGAAGCTAGTCTGACAGCTCTCACATTGCTGCGTACCCTCGCATGACCAGGACAGTAGATTCACGTCAGCTCCATGTAAGTTCTCTATTTTTATCGTAGCCATTTATTTTTGACCTTGCAAAGCATGGACTGAGAGTCTGACATAATATCTGTACTGGGTAATGAAGTCTCAGACAACCACCTTTGGACAGCAGTAGCTGCCTTTACCTCCATTCTCATGCTGCAGGTTTGCAATCATGTACGCTCCGCAATGTTCAGCGACGACCTTGCCCTTCACTTTACCCAATAAGACCCATCCTGATTTCTCCCAACGGAGTACAGACACAACAGTGTATCTCGAGCATGAACATTCATCAGTTGACCAGTACAACTTTCCCACTGCATCAATCTCTAACTTCTCACTGCCCAAATCTGATGATGACTTTTAAACACATAAAGAAGGAAAACCCGAGGCCTGTAAATAGTAAATAAATATTAGACAAACATAAAGGTCATGTTTTCAGGCACTCGTGAGAAATAAAGAAGTAGAACACTAGACAACAGAGACTTGTTTATTTCTCACGAGTGCCAGACAACATGACCTTTATGTTTGTCTAATATTTATTTACTGATGATGACTTGCTGGTGGTTTGTCCAATATTTTTCGAACTGTGGGCATCTGCCCAATAGTTAGTTGTCTCTGTCTGTGCCGTATATGATATATGTCTCTTCATTCTAGTTCATTTGATGTCAGCTATGTTCCCATGTTGGGGATGACTTTTGTCTGTAGTTACTCGCATACGGTCTTGTGCATACCGTCGCGTGTCTACATTTTAGCGGCAGAGGTCCATATATACGCTCTCGCATCCAGGCAGCTGTTTCTTTTGTTAGTTCATGTTCTGGTGAAATAAAGTGCAGGACACATACGATAGCAGGTCAGTTGATAAAGAAGACTATATTTGCAATAATTTCAGTAATAGAGAGTTAATGTTCGCCGCAAGGAAGTTGATCGCATGCCTACAAATATTTTCTGCGGACATCTGGGAGATGGCAAAAGAATAACCGGGCGACCACAGCAGAGGTTGCGAGATGTGAGCAAGAGAGATATGAATAAAATCCAACAACCTAGGAGGATGAATCTGCTGATCGCATCAAGTGAAAATGCTCCCATTGACGTCATCTTAAATTGGAAGACAGCTCTTACAACAAAAAGACGATAAAACAACAGGCAAAAAATAAAAAGCTGAAAGAACTTGGAGTTACATTCGATCGCGGGCTCTCCTAGAATGACCATGTTGATTACATCGTACAGAAATACAGGAGAGGTCTGGCAGCCCTGAAAATAATGACCGGAGCGCATCTGGGGCACAAATTACTATTTCCTCTGTATCATCAGCTAGAGATATCGGTTATTAAGTATGGATTGGGAATACTCACTCTGTCAGTAACACAGAATGAACGACTAGAGCGCATTCAAAATGAAAAGATGCGTATAGTCTTAGGCGTGATACCCCTATTGTGACATTGATGTATTTGCTTGGAGTTCTGTCGATAAGAATCAGAAATGTGAAGGCCCAGGAAAAAGCTTATATGCCAGTAACCACAGACAAACCGTACCCCCTGCACGGAAACATAACTAACATTAAGGGAGCAGAATAAAGAGGGTATATAATGGATGGCAAAGACAGAGGCAACGATCAGGCACGTCAATGTGGTAAGAAAATAGGTTGGGGCGTCTTTGCAAGGGTTAAGGGCAGAATTGTCGCGGAACATTGCGTTGTTTACAAGAAAACAACTTCTCGCATGAGAAGGGAGGTAGAGCCAGCTACTACAGCCTTAAGGTGGCTAACTGAAACGTCATTAATAAAGGCAGTTATTGTGTCAGATTCTCAGTCCATGCTTCGAAAGGTTCAAAATAGCTGGATAACTCAAGAATGGAAAACATTCACAGAAGCTTTGAATCTGCAGGAGATGGTGTGGATCTACTGTCCTGGTCATGGTACGCAATAATAGAGAACTGTATCCAAGCAAGGAACATTAGTAGCCAGAAATATCTCCTCTGCTATATCAGGTCTACTACATTCTCGTACGTTTCTAAGTGCTTGAATTGTTGAAAGGGAGTCAGTTAAAACTGTTAGTTTTTTTGGGACGGTTGTTAGAGAATATTTCTATTTAGCATACGCAGGAACCCAAAGTTAAAAAGCGCCAGTAACGAAAATTTGCGCATCGCGAATATGTCAGTTGGACGCGCGCACCAGAATCCAGCACTGAATGGTATTAACATTGAACACACAGCCGGCTTGTAACAGAAAGCTTGCCTAAATTGTTGTTATCACCACAGGTTAGTTGCTCTGTCACGTGTTTTATTATTTATCATCAGCATCATTTGTTTTAGATATGAAACATGGTTTATATTTTTTGAAAATGGTGTCTATTATTAAAGCCTTCTTACGAAAGACAATCCCATATAGCCATAGATACCACAGATGTAGGAATTTCGTTAAATTTTCTCGAAAATATTTTGGACTTAGAAATTTCTTTGAAAATTTTTTTTTGAAGTTTTTTTTTAACTTCGAGATTTTGGGATGATTTTTGTTATTGATAGTACTCAAATGTCTCCCTACGGGATACATTTGCGGAGCCCCGGGATCTATATGTGACAGTGAGTTCTTCACTTTAGAATTATTACTTCTACTAAAACAAACTATAGCTTGGTTGATAGGAATTTGTTAAAATAAAAAATAAACTGAATCGTAAGTTTATAGTAGAAACAGACCATGATAGTAATAGCGTAGAATAGTTCTCGTCCAATCGTGAGCCGAATAAACCTAGATCACGCAACGCTAACCTAGATTGAGCTGAAACCCAGCGGGCTTCCCTGGCGAAGTTAGTTGCAGATCAGTTTTGATAATATACGGACGTGTGGTCTTTAGGCTGCTAAACTTTTCGAGGAGTTTTCGATTAAATTAAGTGATGTGTTCATTGAACAGTTGTGCTGATTCTAGTATATTATATGTGAGATATTCCAAACAAGGAGAACTGTAAGTAGAAGGTTCGGCTTTCCTATTATAAATTCTTATCAAGAAAAGATGGCCTTTACTCATGTAGAAAGGAAACTAATGGCCCCAGCTTGCACCTTGAGTAAGAAAAATGTGGAGAATTGAGTTTGCCCTGTAGAAGGAAGTAACTTGCCTTTGTAATTGAATGAATTATGCACTTATTAATCTTCACGCCATCATGTACATAAATTATGATCAATAAAGATCACGTTAACACTAAAGAGAGGTCGTCAAATGATTACTATGCCATAAACATGAATGGAAAGAAAGGAATGTCTGTTGAGAAACCTATGAGGTCTTACTAACTGCTCTAAACTAATACAACTTAGAGGACCATCCCAGAACCAGGTACAACCTTAAGTCTGTTGAAGAACAATTTCCATCTCTAGCGCATAGGCTAGTCGATTAACTAGACTCTTCGTATAAACAGCAAACCCCCAGCACCCCACGGTTACATATATCATACATATGCCTTGAGACCAGTCCAACCCCAACACCCCACTGTCACAGATAATGGGTTTTTCAACAACCGTATACCAAGTCTTCCCCACTCCAAGCCATCAGCTCGATGACTGGCCATGTCTGTGTCATCCCCTTCATGCCTATCTCCAGTTGTCTTTTCTTTATATTCTTTGGTTTCTGTCTATCTCTTTGACCCTGGCATTCCAGAACAAGGATTGCCTGGAAATGCTATAAATAGGTTTCCTCAATGTGTGTCCTATCCATCACCAGCATCTTCTTCTCAACTCTTGTTCTACTGGCACGTGTCTGGTTCTTGTCATCAATTCTACATTTGTGATCTTGTCAAACCACTTCAATCTTTCTATTCTAGGCAAGCATCCATTTATGAAAGTCTGTAGCTTTTTATGTTGTTGTTTTTGTTGTTCTCCGCGACTCAGAGACATACACGTTGACTGCCTACATATTTGAAGTGGATGTTTTATTATTGTACAATATTAGTTCATTCATTTTTTTTTAAATTATGAAGCAATATATCCGGTTCAACCTCTGATGGGTTATAATTAGGATATATATTGTTTTCAATTCCAAATAATATGAACAACTGCCGATATGAAAAAGTGGCATCACATTTGTCAAATCATTGTAAATAGAGACATCACAATTATGCTTATACGTTAAATACAAAAAAAGTAAATAAAAAAATAAATTAAAAAATATCAAGAACAAACTTTGAACAAGAATAATATTAAAGTGGAGGGGTGTAAAGGCCTGGTGGTTCCAGTTATATAACTGACTTAAACAGATATTTAATTGACTTTCATCTGTTAAAAGTCATATTAAAAGAACATCATCAGATCTTCACATTCCTAGCCACTATATATTAACTTTTGTTCGTGTTAAAATATTGTTTGACTATATTATGCAGTTCCCAAGGTCTGTCTATTCTCAACACCTCTTCTATTCATGCCAACGTTTATATTAGAACAGTTTTTTTTATTCTTAATACACAAATATGTAGTTCTCTATTCAAGTTTCTTCAATCTTTGGTTTCTTTGTCTTCTACTTCTTTTTATTCTTACTCTTCTTCTTGTAGTTCTTGTTCTTCTTGTAGTTCTTGTTCTTCTTATCGTTGTTCCTGTGGTTCTTGTAGTTCTTCTTGTTCTTCTTCTTGTTGATCTTGTTGTTCTTCTTGTTTTTCTTGTTGTTCTTCGTGTTCTTCTTATTCTTCATGTTGTTCTTTTTGTTCTTCTTGTTCTTCTTGTTCTTGTTGATCTTGTTGTTCTTCTTGTTGTTCTTGCTATTCTTCGTGTTCTTCTTGTTCTTCATGTTGTTCTTCTTGTTCTTCTTGTTGTTCTTCTTGTTCTTCTTGTTGTTCCTGTTCTTATTTTTGCTGTTCTTGTTCTTCTTACTCTTCTTCTTCTTCATCTTGTTCTTGTTCTTCTTGTTGTTCTTAATGTTCTTCTTGTTCTTCTTGTTCTTCTTCTTGTTCTTCTTGTTGTTCTAAATGTTCTTCTTGTTCTTCTTGTTCTTCTTCTTGTTCTTCTTGTTCTTCTTCTTGTTGTCATCCTTGTTGTTCTTGTTGTTCTTTTTGTTGTTCTTGTTCTTCTTGTTGTTCTTGTTGTTCTTGTTGTTCTTGTTGTTCTTTTTGTTCTTCTTGTTCTTACTCTTCTTCTTCTTTTTCTTCTTCTTCTTTTTTTTTCTTGTTCTTCTTGTTCTTGTTCTTCTTCATCGAATCAGACGTCTAGTTGAATTTTTTCGAAGAGAGCACTTCTACGCTTGATGCAACTGACTTTAAAGTAAGCTCTGTTGTCAAACACAACACCAAGTACGGCTGGATCTAAGTCAGAAAATTGAATATGAAGGTCTAGAAATATTAAACTGTTTAGTTTTTAACGTCAGATCCAAACGAAAATTCCATTTAACCGCTAAAGAGTTATAATTAAGATACAGAGTGTCTCTACGTCCATTTAATATGTTCAACGGCGATAAGGGAAGGTGGCTAGATATCTCCTGTCCAATTTGTGGAAATAGAGCAACTAAAATTTACCGAATGTGGGTGCATGTTTTTTTGTTTAAATTTAAATCTAAAATAGTAGTTTCTTCATAATTGTCAAATAGTATAAAACAACTACAGAAATTAAATTTATAAAAATCATTCCCCCAGGTCCTGTCTACAGTTCAGGACACCTGTTTTCTAAGGGAAGGTGGGCGTGGAAAATCCCCATGATTCATTGAGCTTACCGAAGACAGATAATTCTTTTCCCCCCTAAGCTGCCGACACCCCCTTCCCCCCAGTATCCCAAGTGACGTGTGATCTCTACCCCCCCCCCCCCCCCCCCCCCCCCCCCCCGGGTTCTATGTAAATTAAGCTGAAACATCCCATATGGTCCGTGTGATATTTCGTTAAATGACTTACCGAAGACAGAATAGTCCCCTTGCCCACCCCCCCCCCCTTTTTGGAATAGCTTGGTCCCCGAATGTCTTTGTCCAATATTGGCCTTAATTTATTTTGAGACAGTGTAACTGAGTACGCCCCTAAGTTAAGTATGATTAGTTGAAACCAAAGATTTTAATTTTTTTTTTTTTTTTTTTTTTTGTTTTTTTTTTTTTTTTTACTTTTGATAAAATAGAGTCCCTCTTTGCTTTTACCAGATTCTGCAGGTGGCTCCCCCCCCCCCCCCCCCCCCCTAGATTCTGTGGAATTGATTCATAAGTTTTATGGAAATTTGATTTTTTTCTTTTGTTTGAAGCCAATATCAGGAAAAGTACCATGTAAATCTGCCGCCTCTCCCCGTTCCGAGACGACGGTGATCGCCTTAGAGATCCGAGTTGTGTGTTGCAACATTTTGGGTATAAGTTTTTTCCCGTTTTACCCCCAACCCCGTCTTGAATCCAATAGGGTACCCCGGGCGAATAGTCCACCCCCTGGAGTCTCCCCCCCCCACCCCCCCCCCCCTTTGCTAGTGTCGATGTCCCCCCCCCGTTTAGAAGGGGTCAAATAGTAAGTATTAAACAACCCACGTAAGATAAGACCGACCAAAAAGCCCCCCCCCCCCCCCCCCCCCCCCCCCCCCCCCCTAGGAACACCACCCCCCCCCAGCCAAAAGTATGAGTTGAACACACAATAAAGCAAGACCTAACTGCTGTTCCGATTAAGATGGACAGGGTGTTACAGTTAACTGCCGTAATCACCCTACAGTTGTGCAGTTCTTCCAGGTCTCAGTAATCTAGAAGTTACAAAGAACTAGTAAGCACCGACTGCTTTCTGGCGTGTAGGACCCATCTATCTATGATTCATTCGATCTCAATCCCCTCCAAGTACCCATGTCTAGTGGCTTTAGGACGGGATCTAGCCTGTCCACGTAAGATTAAATCTCTAGTACCAAAGCCAGAATTCCCCCCCCCCTGATAGAGCTATCGATTCATCCAAATGTAAATGATCAGTAAAGAATGAGCTTCACCCCCCCGAAGGACACACATAATCCCTTGCCCACTCATGAACTAAAAGTTTTAGATCTACTCCCCGAATCACGACACAAGCATCCAGTGTTATAATTGTTTTCTTGAGAATGAATCTAGCTTGAGTCAATTTCCCTAGCAAATTTCTAAGGTAGACGCCCCTCTTTCAGGATTGACAAGGGGTAGCCTAATCCAGTTATTTGCGTGCCATGATATTTCAAAACTGTCAAATTGGCAAGGAATTTGTTCGTGTTAAATACTGCTTGCCTATATTGTGCAGTTCTCCAGGTCTGTCTACTTTCAACACCTGTTCTATTGGCGTGGGTAAATCATGATTCATTCATTCCCCCCAAGCTGCCTTTAGAGTATAGGACGGGATCTCTATTCTATTAAATTAAGCTAACATCCCAATGAATGAAATAAGTAAATGAGCTTACCGAAGACAGAATAATTCTTGCACGAACAACTGTTATTAGCTCTGGCGCCGAATATCACTTTGTCCAGTGGCATAATTTTTTTTGAGACAGTGGTACTGAGTGATAGAGACCTCTTGCTTAAATAGCCAGATAGAGTCTGCAGGTGGCTTTTGCACATGCACTAGATGAAACAAATTGAGACATAAGACTTATGGGAAAGATTCCCCGGGCGACTCAGGAAAAGGACGTAATCTGCCGCCTCTCTGGCGGTTCTACGAGCGACGGGTGTTCGCGAGAAGAGACGAGGGTGGCACAGTTAAATGGTATAAGTTTTCCCCGTGTCCACGACTCTCTGTAAATCAAAGGATACGGGGAACTAGTCGTCACCTACTGGAAAGGCAGAATAAAAGGACCTCTAGCTAGATGTCGATGTCCACGTGTAAAGGGGTGGAATTAGCCTGTCCATCGTAAGATAGACATGACCAAAGCCAGAAATAATGCTGTTAGGAGCTATGAGACAGAAAAAAGGATGTAGACAAAAGTTAGAGAAGAACACACAACAGACCACTCGGCTAAAAGTGACAGATATTTCTCCGAATCACGACACTCGTCAGTTTTAAAAGTGAATCTAGCTTAGTTAAACACAGCAAATTAATTAAAACGATCTTTCTTCGTTCTCCTCATCTTCTGCTTCTTCATTTTCTTCAAGTACCATGTCTAGTGGCTTAGGAGATCATGTCTCTCCACAACTTTCTGTCTCTAGTACTACTTATCAATTCTGTTGTTGACTTCATTCCATGCTATGTATGATGTCATAATGTCCAGAATTTTCTCTCTTTGTCTTCTTCTATCTCTTTTTTCATCTATGTTTACTGTTGTCATGATGTACTCCATCTTTTTTCTTCTCATAACAAGCTTAAAGTAAGTGGATTGTTTCTTTCTAACGTGAGGAATAAATTTCTTTTGTGGATTGGCCTCTTTCAGTACATGCTTATTACCCTTTTATTTGCTGCCTGTGATATCTTTAACGTTCATCTGTCAAAATATATCTGTGTGGCCTTTAGTACTTTTTATATTTGTGTACTCTATCGTCCATGACTCACACCCGTATGTCAGGATGGGTTCGGTATAACATTGAAGAACTTTCTTATCTCCGTTGGCAAAGAATTGTTGCTTAAAATAATGTTCATTTTATAGATCCTTCTACTTAAAAAAAGACCAAAAAAAACACAAATGGAATAAGAAATATACTTCTCCTGACATGGAACAAAGGGATCTCTTGTTCAACAGTTTTGTTCTCAGCTTAAAGTAACTATTTCTGTACGTTTAGGCACAGCTGTTTGAATTAGCGTAAGACATGAACATTAATTTTTATAATCGCTTCCAGATTTTGCCAGGTCTCCGTTCAAGCAATATTATTGAGCTATGATCGTCTCAAGGACTCCTGCAAGATTGGGAAAACTCATGTCGTCTGCAATCACATCATGGTATTCAGGTTTGGCGCCAATTCTGCACACGCCATGCCGGGTCATAGCCACAGGTCGAGTCCACAAGAGACAGGAAGTTAGTAGCGAATTCATTCAGGATGTTGCGTTGCTGAATCCATTTCTGGGAAGATGGAAGGAGATCGGTCGGGAGAACATGGAAGCATTCTTGGTTATCACAGGTATGTGTACTTAATTGTTGGTGTCTCCTTTATCGCGTGTTTCTATCTTTTCTTGAAATATTTTAACAAATTACGAACATCATGACAAGATCTCTAATGAGCAAATGTTGACAATATCTCTAATGTGGAACTGATGACAAGATCACTAATGTAGAACTGATGACAAGATCTCTAATGTAGAACTGATGACAAGATCTCTAATGTGGAACTGATGACAAGATCACTAATGTAGAACTGATGACAAGATCTCTAATGTGGAACTGATGACAAGATCACTAATGTAGAACTGATGACAAGATCTCTAATGTAGAACTGATGACAAGATCTCTAATGTAGAACTGATGACAAGATCTCTAATGTAGAACTGATGACAAGATCCCTAATGTAGAACTGATGACACGATCTCTAATGTGGAACTGATGACAAGATCACTAATGTAGAACTGATGACAAGATCTCTAATGTGGAACTGATGACAAGATCTCTAATGTAGAACTGATGACAAGATCACTAATGTAGAACTGATGACAAGATCCCTAATGTAGAAATGATGTTAAGATCATTAATGTAGAACTGATGACAAGATACCTAATGTGGAACTGATGACAAGATCACTAATGTAGAACTGATGACAAGATCACTAATGTAGAACTGATGACAAGATCTCTAATGTAGAGCTGATGACAAGATCACTAATGTGTAAGTGATGACAAGATCTCGAATGTAGAGCTGATGACAAGATCACTAATGCAGAACTGATGACAAGATCCCTAATGTAGAACTGATGACAAGATCACTAATGTAGAACTGATGGCAAGATCACTAATGTAGAACTGATGACAAGATCACTAATGTAGAACTGATGACAAGATCTCTAATGTAGAACTGATGACAAGATCTCTAATGTAGAACTGATGACAAGATCACTAATGTAGAACTGATGGCAAGATCACTAATGTAGAACTGATGGCAAGATCACTAATGTAGAACTGATGACAAGATCTCTAATGTAGATCTGATGACAAGATCTCTAATGTGGAACTGATGACAAGATCACTAATGTAGAACTGATGACAAGATCACTAATGTGGAACTGATGACAAGATCCCTAATGTAGAACTGATGACAAGATCACTAATGTAGAACTGATGACAAGATCACTAATGTAGAACTGATGACAAGATCACTAATGTGGAACTGATGACAAGATCACTAATGTGGAACTGATGACAAGATCACTAATGTAGAACTGATGACAAGATCACTAATGTGGAACTGATGACAAGATCACTAATGTAGAACTGATGACAAGATCTCTAATGTAGAACTGATGACAAGATCTCTAATGTAGAACTGATGACAAGATCACTAATGTAGAACTGATGACAAGATCACTAATGTAGAACTGATGACAAGATCACTAATGAAAACTGATGACAAGATCACTAATGTAGAACTGATGACAAGATCACTAATGTGGAACTGATGACAAGATCACTAATGTAGAACTGATGACAAGATCACTAATGTAGAACTGATGACAAGATCACTAATGTAGAACTGATGACAAGATCACTAATGTGGAACTGATGACAAGATCACTAATGTAGAACTGATGACAAGATCAATAATGTAGAACTGATGACAAGATCATTAATGTAGAACTGATGACAAGATCATTAATGTAGAACTGATGACAAGATCACTAATGTAGAACTGATGACAAGATCAATAATGTAGAACTGATGACAAGATCATTAATGTAGAACTGATGACAAGATCACTAATGTGGAACTGATGACAAGATCACTAATGTAGAACTGATGACAAGATCACTAATGTGGAACTGATGACAAGATCACTAATGTAGAACTGATGACAAGATCACTAATGTGGAACTGATGACAAGATCACTAATGTAGAACTGATGAAAAGATCTCTAATGTGGAACTGATGACAAGATCACTAATGTGGAACTGATGACAAGATCTCTAATGTAGAACTGATGACAAGATCTCTAATGTAGAACTGATGACAAGATCTCTAATGTAGAACTGATGACAAGATCTCTAATGTAGAACTGATGACAAGATCTCTAATGTAGAACTGATGACAAGATCACTAATGTAGAACTGATGACAAGATCACTAATGTAGAACTGATGACAAGATCTTTAATGTAGAACTGATGACAAGATCTCTAATGTAGAACTGATGACAAGATCTCTAATGTAGAACTGATGACAAGATCTCTAATGTAGAACTGATGACAAGATCTCTAATGTAGAACTGATGACAAGATCTCTAATGTAGAACTGATGACAAGATCTCTAATGTAGAACTGATGACAAGATCTCTAATGTAGAACTGATGACAAGATCTCTAATGTAGAACTGATGACAAGATCTCTAATGTAGAACTGATGACAAGATCTCTAATGTAGAACTGATGACAAGATCTCTAATGTAGAACTGATGACAAGATCTCTACTGTAGAACTGATGACAAGATCTCTAATGTAGGACTGATGACAAGATCTCTAATGTAGGACTGATGACAAGATCTCTAATGTAGGACTGATGACAAGATCTCTAATGTAGAACTGATGACAAGTACCAGACAAGCGCTAGTGGAACAAGAAATGAATAGCAGATGCTAAGGATAGATAGGACACACTGACGAAACTTGTTGATGGCATTACTGTTACGCACAGATCATTTTTCTAAAGTCATTATATGATCATTTTTCCTAAAGTCATTATATGATCATTTTTTGCTAAAGACATTATATTATTAGATTGACTGAAATGTACACTTTAATTTTTTTCGGTCAAAGCTACATAACTCTGGATAATTGAGATTATCATTTAATATGATGTTACCTCCTCTTGTGACGAGACACGTTCGGTCCATATTTTTTGAACGAAGTGTGATCATTCTCCTTATTTGGTAGTATCGGTCAACTGTTGTTGGAATGTCTGTGATGCGTGATGCCATATGATGATGGATGGTATCCGCATGTCTGGTTTTGTGTGGTGTGCAGATGTGTTCAGTCAAAACAATGTTCATACAAAAATAACAGGGCAATCCACATAGGACGTCAGTAAACTCACGACGTATAAAGTCAATGATTCTTGTAACAGCCGTTGACGTTTTTTCTTCATTATTTATTGTGGACGCCACAGTGACAAAATGGTTACGCGAATATGTAGACACATCAAACAGTCATTATCACAGCAACATTCAATACAGCAATAGACGGTAGACAGCATTACAATGATGAGTCAGATGCATGTTATATTTCAAAGTGCTGTAAATGTAGTCAGGTGAAAAACTCCATCCCTTTCTATAACAGCCAGGAGATAACCAGATGTATGAGATCAGTTCACTCTCCTTAGTTTGACTTCAGCAAGACAGACACGTCTGCCGAAGTATAAATAATGTCCTCAAAAATATCCTCTAGATAATAAAGGTTTTTCAAACCTAGTTCATTTAACAAAGTAGCAAGTAATGGTCCTTGGTACCTGCATCAACCGATGCAGTACAATACAGCGACATGTGAGCTAGGAAAACATCAAGTGACGACGACTTTCGAAGACAGGCGATGAACCAGAAATCGTTCACGACCAAAAATCGATAGAGTTAATGAAAATGTTAATTTACCTTGCCTTCCGGAAATACACAGAAATATTATGCCTCCCGGCATGTGCAAATACACTAGAGGTATTATCTCGAATAAACGAAATATCCATAAGAGGACTCTCACATTCCTGACAGAACAAAAAAAATAGCGGAGATCCCCTCTTCAACGAGGCATCTCTTTCGCCATTCCAAATCGCTCACTCCACTAGTGGTGGGCGGAAACCGATCGACCAAGAAGCAAGACAAGTCATGCGCAGTCCAGCGCAAAATGACCACAGCTCAAACTTAACTGCATTCGATACCAACGCGAGAAGACAAATGCTTACCGAGAAAAGTGACTATAAATTTCAAGCAGTTGTTGCCCTTGCGTTATAAAATAGATATTGAAATAAAACGATGTTGCGAGAATTTATCACGCAACAGTCTGAAACCAGTGTTGAGGTCTCTGTTCATGTCCATATAAGGCTTGATCTAGTATAAATCTTTGTCTGGAATGTTCCTAGATCGTCTTGTTTGATTGCTATTCAAGTAGATACGTTCTGCGCATGTCCGGACGCGAGGCGTCTGGGAAGTTTCTTTTGTCTGGGAGTCGATGAAAAAGTTGTGAAGCAGAGAAGACGCGTTTTGGCGTCTCTGTGATTTTGTTAGGGAATTAGGAGCCTTATTGTGAATTAGTTAGCTTACAAGGTCCTTCCCTTGTGTATTCTAAAAACGCCTGGAGGCGTATGTTTTCTGTGGTGTGGATTTTTGAACGAAGGTAATGCCTCATTTACATCCAATCTGTAACTTTACTTTATGTTTGACAATGGTTGATCTCTGCTCACGTATGCATTACAGAAAGGGAGGTTCCTCTAATAGAAGTCACGCCCCAGGTCTCTTCATACCTGAGATCTATATGTACACGGGTCATACTCAGCCCGAAGGACAGTTCTTTGTTCTATGAACGTCGCTGTTTGTCAGCGATTATGCCTACGTCAAGGTTAGACTTAGGAATGCCTGTAAAGGTCAGTTTGACCTGCACTCCTGGAATGCCATCCTCGTGCGACTTATGATTTGACTCATTTAGCACATCTGAACAGTAAGAGGATTTTTTGTTGATGTACTTTTGTATTTGGAGCCAACCATATAATCCCTTACCAACGGGCTGATCACCCGTTTGCCAGTCACTTCGATTACGGAAACAACAGCAAATGGGTTGATTTGCCGTTGCCCTAAAGACGCCACTAGGCGTGATGGGAAACAATGGCAAAGAAAACCTATCTGCTGTTGCCCTAAGACGCCACTAGGCGTAATGGCCACTGACTGCTTTGACGGTCGGTGGCTAAGGACGGAAGAAGAAGAAGAAGAAGAATATAATCCCTTGGCGCCACATCATCTTTCTTGAGAATATGCCAAATGCATTGATGAACTATGTAAGCTGATATTCGTGAATGTCATGACTTTGCTCTATTGTGAACTGGATGTAACGTACCTGTACCTGTGGCGTCAAAATAAATGATGAAAAACGTCAAGAGCAGTGTACCCATTTATGACTTCACATGTCGTACCCTATGTGCTGTAATTCTATGAACTACATCACTATTATACACAGCAACAACAACAACACAAAACCAGATAAGACACCCTACATCTTGAACTATAATACCAGGTGTCGATAGGGGTGGTACTGTGACCGGGCTGAAGGTTTTCCAACGAAATTGGACTTATACCTACAACGTCCATGGTGGTCAGTTCTGCCATTATCATTTTATGGAAACATCACAATAGCGGCCTTATCACCAAAGAGGAGCGAGCCCTAAATCCACCCTTATCAATTACCAGGCAGGTCTTTGTACTGGAATACCAATAGTAAGAGATGTAGAGAAAGACCAAAGATTATAGGAGAAGAGAACTGGAGACGGACATGAAGTGGATGGCGACGGCATGCACAGACATTTAACCTGATGACACGTGACAGGAAGACTTGGCATACATTTGTTGAAGGCCTATGTCACGTGGCCAACTGAACTGTGATGATGAACTGAAACAATGTCAAATAAAGAGATAATAACTCCGTTAAAGTTAGCGTTTTAAAGTAAGGGAAAAAATGAACTGCCATAATGGATTGTGTTTCATTGACAGACTTTCCTGCTGATATCAAACCATTCCTAGACATTGGTCCCGTACCGTAACTACCGCCCGGGTGAACTGGGGGGATGTATCGGTGGCCCCAGCACCAAGTGCATCCCAGAAAGAGTTTATCCAAACGGGCATTCACTTTTATTTACCGGTATATTCTATTAATTTCCTTTCTCCCAGTTTCCTAACCAACATAGCATGTCCCGTATTCAGGATACGGTAATTATAGAATAAAGATGAGTGAATGGTATAGGATGGGGAGGGGGAGGGCGTGGTACGATGTTGTTTAAAGCCTATGCTCCCCAGGGAGCTGATGACTACTAATGATAACGTCAGTAGTTATATTTGTCATGTTGGAATTTGGCATCAAACGTAAGGCTAACAGAGGTGGACGTATAAGAAGATGCATCCGTCGTGTTTATAACCAGCGAGCTACAGAACCAGTTAGCATTCACACTCTTCGACACATACTGAACGAACGAACTTCATTTTCAAAGGGTTAAGAATTGGGCACACAGGCCCGTCTGACATTCTGCCGTTCCTTTCTCTCACCTTTCATACTGAATTAATTTATTCTCACATGCATTTTACACATCAGGGGAGACTGAGGGGAGACTGAGGGGAGACTGAGGGGAGACAGAGGGGAGAATGAGCACCCATGGGTTTGCCCGGAGCTCAATGATGTCGATTGTGTGTAACACTAACAATAACCACTGCCGAAGGAGAAGATGTATGCTTGGTGTAGGCTTCCTGATGGAGGACAAGCTACAATAGTGGCTCTATGCTCCATTTGGGGTGAAACGGGAAATAAGGATAATGATGATCGTGATGATGATGGTGATGGTGCAGATGATGGTGATGGTGATGATGATGGTGATGGTGATGGTGATGATGATGGTGATGATGATGATGGTGATCATGATAGTGATGGTGATTATGATGGTGATGATGATTGTGATGGTGATGATGATGGTGATGGTGATCATGATGGTGATGGCGATGATGGTGATGATGATGATGATGGTGATGATGATGGTGATGGTGATGATGATGGTGATGATGATGGTGATGGTGATGATGATAGTGATCATGATGGTGATGGTGATGATGATGGTGATGGTGATGATGATGGTGATGGTGATGGTGATGATGATGGTGATGATGATGATGGTGATGATGATAGTGATCATGATGGTGATGGTGATGATGATGGTAGGCATGATGGTGATGGTGATGATAATGACGATGGTATCATGATGGTGATGGTGGTGATGAAGATGGTGATCATGATGGTGATGGTGATGATGATGATCATGATGGTGATGATGATGATAATGATAGTGATCATGTTGGTGATGGTGATGATGATGGTGATCATAATGATGATGGTGATCATGATGATGATGGGGATGATGAAGGATGAAGGATAAATACACGACAGAAATTGGATGTTTTTACCGTATGCATCTTAAGTGACTCTCTACACAGACCCTGAAAATTGAAGCAGTTTCTCCAGGTTATTACATCCAAAGTAAAGTCGACCGTTTGAGTCAGTGCTTCTACTGACTAATAGCATTTTTAATGACTCTTTTATTCAAATGACTCGACTCAAAATATGTCTCAGCACTTTTGTTTCAATCTTACTTCCAAAGTCTCCTTTTTAAAAACCACTTATATAAATTCCTGTATTTATACTATTCGGGAAACGACCGATTGACTTCTGGAAAGACAGATGACACTGGGAAAGACTAGAAACCGGCTGACCGGGTTAGCACCCCGTAAGCTGTATTCAATTGCTATAGAACCCCAAAACGATAGATGCCCCCAGGATTCACCGAAAGGGGGGGAGAATGATGAATCCACAGGCGCCTCATTGGAATCGACCAGACCCGTTACACGGACTTCGAGCTCTGAACAACGGCTGGAGTTTCCATGTGCCTGTGGTAGGGAATTCTCTACTCAGAGAGGAATGAAAATCCACAGAACGAAAAAGGGGTGTGGGAGGTCATCAGGGGGAGATCAACAGCGCTCTGTCTCGACGGATAAGACGTTAGAAGAACGCAGCCAGGAGTCAATCCACAGTGCTGAGTATATTCAAGTTGATCTGCCTGATGATGATCTCACACACTTCTTGGACGGGAAGAGAGATGCAATCAAGTTTCCACCCGCCAGTGCAAAAGGGCTTTGGGAACAGCTGGACGAAGCCTTGGCAAAAGAGTTGGATAACAACCTGAAGCAGATAACTTTGGAGAAGAAGCTGGAAATCTTTGGCGACATAATATATCTGCACTGTCGCAAAGTGTTCGGAGTGAGGGAGGCAAGGGAAAGTAACCCACCACGAAAAAGCAGAAGACAAATTAAAAATAGAAGAAATCAGAAAACAGAAGAAGCATGCCCGAAAACTGTTCAAAACGCAGTTGCCGCAGAGAAGGAAGGGCTACGACAGGTTTGGGAGCACCTGAAAGGCCAACATAATGCCCTTTGTAGAGCAGAAAGGTTGTGCAGGAAGAAAAGGAAGACTCGAATGGATAGGGAAAGATTCTTCAGGGAGCCCTTCAAGTTTGCCAAAGAACTGTTTGAGCAGCCACGGTCGGGTACGCTAAACATCAGGAAAGAAGACCTGGAAGAACACCTTGGAATGACATATTCAGATGGTCGCAAAGATGAGCCGCTCAGCAGCATGGCAGGCCTTAAATGGCCGAGTAAGCCAGGAGCTGAATTTAACACCAAGCCCCCAACGGTGCAAGAGGTAGAAAGCATTGTCCAGAAAGCTCGATGCAAGTCAGCTCCAGGTCCTAATGGTGTTCCATATGTGGTGTATAAGAGATGCCCTGAGGTGCTCAAACGACTGCTTCGTTTACTGAAGAGTGCGTGGAAAACCCAGCTTGTAAGCAAGGAATGGAGAAAGGCGAACGGAGTCTACATCCCGAAGGAGCAAAATTCCACAGACATCAGTCAGTTCAGGCCAATCTCACTACTCAATGTGGAAGGGAAGATATTCTTCTCAGTGATGGCGAAAAGACTCACTACATACCTCCTGGCAAATGGGTACATTGACACTACCATTCAGAAAGGAGGTATCCCAGGTACACCAGGATGTCTAGAGCATGCCACAATGATATGGGAAGCAATCCAAAAGGCAAAGTCTGACAGAACAAACCTCCATGTAATCTGGTTGGATTTAGCGAATGCTTATGGATCCGTTCCACACCAGTGTTGTGGCAGGCCCTAGAAATGTATCATGTTCCACAAGAGATTGCAGCAATGCTGAAGCTGTATTTCGCAGGGTTTGCTGTCAGATTTTCAACCAGAGAGTACACAACGAAGTGGATTGGCCTTGAAGTTGGAATTGCGATGGGATGTACCATCTCTCCGATACTATTCGTGATGGCTATGCAGGTAATCCTCAATGCGGCTGAAGGAATGGCTATAGGTCCAAAGCTCGGTGGAATGTGTCTCATGCCACCGCTCAAAGCATTCATGGATGACACAACAATTCTGACATCAGATGAACATCAGGCCCGGAGGATGTTAGCACGCCTGGATGAACTAGTCAGCTGGTGCAGAATGAGCTTCAAACCCAAGAAGTTGAGAAGCCTATCAGTCAGGAAAGGGAAGATAGCAGAGGTCATATTCACGGTTTCCAACCAAAGAATCCCTACTGTCATTGAGGAACCTGTTAAAAGTCTTGGCAGGGTGTACGATGCCTCATTAAAAGACTCAAAGGCAGTGCAACAGACATTAGAAATGGCAGACAGAGGGCTACAAATCATAGACCAAAGCAGACTCCTGGGGAAGTTCAAACTGTGGTGCCTCCAGTTCATGTTGATACCAAAGTTGCTGTGGCCACTGCTTATATATGAAATAAGCACAAGTACAGTGGAAGCCATAGAGAAGAAGGTCAACAAGTTCATGAGAAAATGGCTAGGAGTACCACCAGGTCTGTCAGATGTAGCACTGTACTGCAAAAAGTCAAAACTTCTGCTTCCTTTCAAGTCAGTTGTTGAAGAGTACAAAGTTGGAAAGGCAAGGCATGCAATGATGCTACGCGAGTCAGCTGATGACGTGGTTAAGTCCATTCAGCCCACACTGAAAACGGGAAGGAAGTGGAAAGTGGAAGAAGCTGTTGATGCTGCCCAAGAGTCACTCAAACTGAGGGAGGTAATCGGATACACACAAACGAATAGACGGGGATTTGGTCATGGAGACATCCGCTGGTGATCCAAGGCATCAAGCAGGGAGCGCAGAGACATGGTAGTTCAGGAGATACGAGAAGCTGAGAATGATAAGAGGTTGCAAAAAGCAGTGCAGCAGGTCCAACAAGGCCAATGGACTACATGGGAAGGAGCCCTGCAGAGATCCTTGACATGGAATGATATATGGCATATGGCACCTCTTAGGCTCAGCTTCGTTGTCAGATCACTGTATGACCTGCTGCCGTCGGCCACCAACCTTGTGAAATGGGGAAAGTCGGATGATAAGCAGTGCCCCCTGTGCCAGGGGAGGCAGACACTTGAACATGTGCTCTCAGCGTGTAAGGTGTCATTAGGGCAAGGGCGATACACTTGGCGCCATAACAAAGTGCTAAATGAGCTTGCTGCGACAATAGATCTGGCAAGAATGAAGGCGAATAGCAAAGTCCGGCCAGACACCGCAAACACATACTTTCTGAGGGCAGGAAAGTCAGCACACCCCAAACCGAATAAACCTGGTAGCAGTTTACCATCTCTTCTTGATTGTGCAAATGATTGGGAGATGGTGGTAGACCTACCTGGACGAGGGGCATATCCAGAGAGTATCAGAAAATCGCGGAGACGGCCGGATATAGTGCTTCATTCTGCAGCAACGTTTCAGGTCATACTGATTGAACTGACAGTGCCATTTGAATCCAGAGTAGATGAGCAGCATTCGTTCAAAGCGGCCAAGTATAGTGATCTGGCCGCGGATCTGAGACACGATGGGTTCACTGCAAGGGTCATGGCTGTTGAAGTGGGCGCAAGAGGGCTTGTGGCTGCATCAGTGTATGATCTATTGAAACTGTTGGGGCTGAGGGGACAGTCGAGAACAAGGGCCCTGAAGAGGCTTAGTGAAAATGCCGAAAAGGCATCAGGCTGGCTGTGGAACAACCGCAATGGGGAATGGAGATCGTAACAATAAACGCTGCGGTACAGAAAACACCAGGAATTTTTTCTAAGTCCACAATACGCTGAGGTTTGTGGTGGACTAGTGAACGGGCTGCGACTCAGGGGCGACAAGCGGTGTATACTATAAGGGGTGTCAGTATCAAAAGTCCAGTGGGGAACGCGCAGTGGCGACTCATTGACTTCGCGCTGGTGTCTCAGTGTGTGCGACGGAACGAACAGAATAATTTGTCTTCTCCTTGTTACTTTCACAATTGCCTCCACGGCTGGCGGAGTTGTGGAATTTAAAGTTGCTACCATAAGTGAAATGGGTTCATTTTCGATGCAAGAAAACAGGAAGCTGAGACGCTTGGGAGTCATGACCCAAGTGGGCCCGCCCCCCTTAGAGTGTAAAGGAGTATATAGGGCCGAAACACTTGTCGGACGGGGGGACTTCTTCTGATGATCAGATTGCTTCCTGTTGTATCGCTCTGTAAAGAGTTTCCTATCATTCTGTCTAAACTATTCTATCTCACACCTTCTGCCTAAATAAGTCAATCAAAACTTCTCAATTACAACTTTTTAATCTAAATTCGTCAGAATTCTTCATTCTAAATTTTTACTTCTTACTTTTCTGTAGACTTTTTTTCTGTCTAAATTCTTTAATCTAAATTCTTCAATCTAAAAATCATTTATCACAACTCTACAATTTAAATTACTCACTAAAATCTTCTATTCTAATTCTTCATTCTCGTTTCATCTACCAAACTTCTTCTTTATCAACTCTTCTAAATCTTCCTTGTATCTCAATACTTCTATCTATGATCTTCAAATTAAGCTCTTCTATCTCAACACATCTAATCTACCTTATATCGTAACTCTTCTAAGATCTTCAATCTAAAAAATCTACTATCTCAACACTTCTGTATCTACTTTATGTCGTAACACTTCTATCTAAGATCTTCAATCTGAACTCTTCTACCTAAACACTTCTAAATCATCCACCTTACATCTTAAACTCGTCTATCTATAATCTTTAGCTTCAACCTCTTCTACCTCAATACTTCTAAATCATCCACCCAATATCTTGAACTCGTCCATCTAAAATCTTTAGTCTCATCTCTTACATCTCAACTTTTCTTTCTTTAACAGAAACCTGTACAATCTAAATTTTCTATCACAATTCTGCTATCTAAATTCCCGTATCTCTGCTCCTCTATCTAAATTCCCGTATCTCTGCTCCTCTATCTAAATTCCCGTATCTCTGCTCCTCTATCTAAATTCCCGTATCTCTGCTCCTCTATCTAAATTCCCGTATCTCTGCTCCTCTATCTAAATTCCCGTATCTCTGCTCCTTTTCAAAGAAAAAGAAATTGTTTTTTAAAGTGACAAATCAAAGCATAAGTAATCCAGCTCCTTAGTCAACTTACCAACCAAAGCTAACGAACCATCCATCCATTCATCCATCCATCCACCATCCATCCATCATTCCATCCACCAACTCATCCTCTTATTAATTCATCCATCCACCTATCCATCATTCCATCTATCCAACATTCCATCCATTAGACCATTCATCTATTCATTCATACATCCATCTATCCATCATTCATTCATGATTCCACCCATCCATCATTCCCTTTATCCATCATTCCATCCATAATTCCACCCATACATCATTCCATCCATCCATCTATCCAAATAGTCAACAAACAACGGGAAAGAACACAACAATCACAGTCAACAATAAATGCCAAACTGGAAACCAACCAACAAAACAACCAACCAACCATCCTTCAATTCATCATCAATTAATTCATAATGCCATAATAGTTGTCGAGGAATCCTAACCTTGGTAAGAAATGATGTACAGGCAGAGGTCGAAAGTCTTCGAACCGATGATGAAACTGACATACAACGAGTGACAGTCTGGGGAAGTGACGGACATTTCCAAATCTTTAATGTCTACAGACCCCCCAGAGAAACTAATGGAATCTACTTTGATGATATCGAATATAAGAGAACAAATAAAAACGGCTAACTGTTAGGTCCAAATCTAAGCAAGTTCATTAATCGTTATAAGTCCGGGATGTATAAGAGATTATAGTGGTTATCCCACTTGAACAGCGTTTGTCTAGCTGTTAATTTATTTAAAAATTTATGAGCGTATTGTATTAGAATCTTCGAAATTCAGAACGCTTCTCACTGCGGCAGAATTTCCGCGTGAGATGGTTTTACTAAGCTATTTTTGAGATGTGAGCGAAAGTTCTCGGGGAGTTAGCTCCACGCAAGTGTGATTAGCTGGGGTGTTCTGAGAAAGAATATTTTAGTGTCAGTGTGTTCCCGAGCGAGTGTACGTGGAAGATGTGGAGTATTTTTCGATGTGTACCAGTGGGTATGATTTTGGTACAGGCATTATTCCTTGATGGATTATTGATGTATTTACTAGTACTACGATTGCCAGCAGTCTCCTTGATGGATTATTGATGTATTTACTAGTACTACGATTGCCAGCAGTCTCCTTGATGGATTATTGATGTATTTACTAGTACTGCGATTGCCAGCAGTCTCATTGATGGATTATTGATGTATTTACTAGTACTGCGATTGCCAGCAGTCTCCTTGATGGATTACTGATGTATTTACTAGTACTGCGATTGGCAGCAGTCTCCTTCATGGATTATTGATGTATTTACTAGTACTGCGATCGCCAGCAGTCTCCTTGATGGATTATTAATGTATTTACTAGTACTGCAATTGCCAGCAGTCTCCTTGATGGATTATTGATGTATTTACTTGTACTGCGATTATCAGCAGTCTCCTTGATGGATTATTGATGTATTTACTAGTACTGCGATTGCCAGCAGTCTCCCTGATGGATTATTATTATACGCTAGTACTATGATGTGGATCCTTTTTGTATGCTATCATAAACTGTGTAATATGCTGTATTTCGTCTATGTCGTTGTGACCGTGTTGTGGTATAAATAAACTGTTCTTTAAACGTCAACAACCGTTTCAACGCTCCATGACTCGTACGTGAGCTATTGTGGTGTGAGTCACAGTTTTCAAACACCCTTCAAACATTCCAGGCACGGGAACAGTACAGCAGTACACATATGGATAATTAGCCTGTGTGTGGCGTGATATTATTATATGATAGCAATACTATCTGATTGCAACAGACATTTATTATGATATATATAGCAATCTTGGGTTCCAATCATAGTTTCCAATTGCAACTAAAATTTTAGTTTGCAACACTAACATTATCCCAATACTCAAAAAAGATAAACCACCAAGCGAAGTCAGTAGCTACAGGCTCATTTTCCTGACTTTGTGCGTTGGGAAAATGGCAGAACGTATGATAAGTGCACGCCTCTACTGGTGGTTAGAGAAAGGAAAAGCCCTCCATCCTAACCAAGCAGGATTTAGAAGAGGAAGACAGACTGTTGACCAGGTAATCCGATTGGTACAACATATTGCCGATGCTTTCCAGGATAAAAATCATGTGGCCGCAGTTTTCGTAGACCTCAAGCAGGCATATGACAGAGTATGGAGAGACGGTCTATTTTTCAAGATGCAGAAGATGGGCATAGAAGGAAGAATGTTTCGTTGGATAAAAGATTTCCTCACAAATAGAACCATCTCCACAACGGTCAACGGAGCAACATCAGGGAAAAGAACCATCTAAGAAGGCCTCCCACAAGGCTCGGCCCTAAGCTGCACCCTCTTCCTCATATACATAAACGATCTGGCAGACTACCTTGAATTACCCAGCGCCTTGTTTGCTGATGACCTGGTCTTTTGGGCAGAAGGGAAGTCCCACTTGCAACTACAAAAGAAACTAAACCGTGCACTGGCTGCTCTAACAACCTACTGCAGCTTCTGGAAAATGGTGATCAACACACGAGTAAGACAGTCTACACTATATTCACACTCAGCAACAAAACAGTAAAGAAAGAACTGGATTTAAAACTTGATGATGCAAAGCTAGCTAAAGAGAACAATCCGACTTATCTAGGGATACAGCTAGATACCAGACTCACATACAAAACACATGCTGAGTCCCTAACTGCTAAGGCCTCTAGAAGGCTAAACCTTATAAAGCGTTTGGCAAGCACTGATTGGGGATCCAATCAGAGCACCCTACGACAACTGTACTTCGGATACGTGTGCTCAGTTATGGATTACTCTCTACCCCTGCAAGCCACTGCTAGCCCAACACTCAAACTGAAACTAAATCGCATACAAAACCAGGCACTCAGATTCATCTGTAGAGGCTTGCGAACTACCCCGACTAGCGCATGTGAGATCTCCGCCAATGTGGAACCCCTAGAACTAAGGAGAGAGAAATCAATCATTATCAGGACAGAAAGATTCTTGCGAACTGACAAAGATGATCCCTGCATAAACGTTATCGGTGACCACAACTCCAAGTACCGAATTAAAAAGACATCTTTCACTAGAAGGTACCAAGAGCTTTCAGGGGAGCACTACATACCAGAGACTAGACTGCCTACTCAAGCTGTACCTGACCTACCCCCTCACGTAGAACTAAGAAGACCAATAATACGCACAAACCTCCTACAACCCGCAAATAAAAGCCTCATACCTACGCTGCTGAAAACACTTGCCATGGAAACCATCTGTCAGTACGATGAAGACATTATCCATGCCTATACTGACGGGTCAGTTTTGAAGCAGTCATAAATGCTGGATACGGGGCCATAATTATCCCACCCAGTACTGAAGAACCCGTCAAAATTGCAGGTCCCTGTGGTATCTGGTGCACAAACTACGAAGCCGAAGTAGTCGCCATCCAGAAAACCCTAACTAAAATTTTTGAACTCTTTGAATCAGACGAAATGGAACCAAATGATGTTGTAGTGTTCTCAGACTCGCAGGCTGCCCTCTTGGCAATAGGAAACTGGAAAACCAACTCAATCAATACTACCCAGAAGGTTCAAGACACATGCCACAAAATTATGAACTTGTACGGAACAGAATATACATGCAATGGATACCTGGCCACATAAACATCACATTAAATGAAGTTGCTGATAGACTGACAAAGAAGGGAGCAAAAATGCCACAGATTGATCAACCATTGAGTATGTTAACAGTTAAACAAATAGTCAAAAACAACTGTAAAGAAGTTTGGCTGAACACGTGGGCACAGGCTAAAACAGGAAGAAGACTCTTCATTCACCAAACAGCCCCAAAAAAGAAAGATGCTATGAACGATATCGAACGAAGGTACCAAACCAAAATCTTCAGATTGAGAACAGGCCACTCTACACTAAATGGCCACAGAAACAGACTAAAAAAAAGTTAGTTGCTTATCCTTTACAGGACGTGGCAATCAACCCCAGCTTTTATTGGCTGTTTGTGATTTTTCTAGGCAATTTTTTTCATTCAGTAGTTTGCCATTGCTTTCTGAACGGTACGGCGCTTATACCATTGTTAAAAATCCACACAAAGCGATTTGCTACCAAACCGCCTGCAGCAGGTTTCGAACCTGGTATATCTGGATTATGAAACTGCGTTCATATCCATTATGCCACAGACGCCGACTAAGAAACAGACTAAGTTCACAAAATATAGCTTAATGTAGACACTGCCCTAACCCGTTGGAGACAGTAAAACACCACTTACTACAGTGCCCTGCACTTCAGGGACTGAGACAACAACTGCTACCACACAACCCATCCATAGACAATACACTGTATGGCAGCTCAGAACAGCTTATACGAACTGCGCAGTACCATATAATGGCATCAAGGTCACCAAGAGCCGACGCTCAGTGACAGTGGATCAAAGAAGAAGAAGAAGTAATTCATTCATCCATCTGTTCACCCATCCAACCATCTCATACATTAATAAACATAGAACAAGAAAGACATAAGTCACAGTCAAGAATAAATGTCACCCGTGTGTTACCGGGGCCCGAAAGGGGAGCAAAGAATAGTAACACTGCACCCTACCACGCATGTCGTAGAAAGCGACTAAGGAGGGTATGGGCATGGGGCTGTTTACCCCATCCCGCAAAAACTTCGCACAGTGGGCTGATCACCTGCTTGCCAAATAATCTGATTACGGAAACAATGATAGATTGTTCGGTCTGTTTTTGTTCCACAAAGACGCCACTAGGCGTGGTGGAAACAGCGATAGATTGATCAATTTGTTGTTGCCCTAAGACGCCACTAGGCGTACTGGCCACATACTGCTTTGCCGTTTGGTGGCTAAGGATGGAAGAAGAGAAGACGAATAAATGTCCAACTATCAACCAACCAACCAACCAACCATCATTCCGTTCATCCATCCATCCATCCATTAATTCATTCATCCATCTTTCCAACGATTCACCCATCCATCCATTAATTCATTAATCCATTCATCCAACTATCCAACAATCTCAGTCATCAATAAACATAGAACAAGAAAGACATAAGTCACAGTCAAGAATAAATGTCCAACTATCAACCAACCAACCAACCAACCATCATTCCGTTCATCCATCCATCCATCCATTAATTCATTCATCCATCTTTCCAACGATTCACCCATCCATCCATTAATTCATTAATCCATTCATCCAACTATCCAACAATCTCAGTCATCAATAAACATAGAACAAGAAAGACATAAGTCACAGTCAAGAATAAATGTCCAACTATCAACCAACCAACCAACCAACCAACCATCATTCCGTTCATCCATCCATTAATTCATTCATCCATCTTTCCAACGATTCACCCATCCATCCATTAATTCATTAATCCATTCATCCAACTATCCAACAATCTCAGTCATCAATAAACATAGAACAAGAAAGACATAAGTCACAGTCAAGAATAAATGTCCAACTATCAACCAACCAACCAACCAACCATCATTCCGTTCATCCATCCATCCATCCATTAATTCATTCATCCATCTTTCCAACGATTCACCCATCCATCCATTAATTCATTAATCCATTCATCCAACTATCCAACAATCTCAGTCATCAATACATAAGTCACAGTCAAGAATAAATGTCCAACTATCAACCAACCAACCAACCAACCATCATTCCGTTCATCCATCCATCCATCCATTAATTCATTCATCCATCTTTCCAACGATTCACCCATCCATCCATTAATTCATTAATCCATTCATCCAACTATCCAACAATCTCAGTCATCAATAAACATAGAACAAGAAAGACATAAGTCACAGTCAAGAATAAATGTCCAACTATCAACCAACCAACCAACCAACCATCATTCCGTTCATCCATCCATCCATCCATTAATTCATTCATCCATCTTTCCAACGATTCACCCATCCATCCATTAATTCATTAATCCATTCATCCAACTATCCAACAATCTCAGTCATCAATAAACATAGAACAAGAAAGACATAAGTCACAGTCAAGAATAAATGTCCAACTATCAACCAACCAACCAACCAACCATCATTCCGTTCATCCATCCATTAATTCATTCATCCATCTTTCCAACGATTCACCCATCCATCCATTAATTCATTAATCCATTCATCCAACTATCCAACAATCTCAGTCATCAATAAACATAGAATAAGAAAGACATAAGTCACAGTCAAGAATAAATGTCCAACTGTCAACCAACCAACAAACCATTTAAGTCATCAGTAACGTAGACCAAGACAAACAGAGATCACATTCAAAAATAAATATCCAACTGTCAACCAGCCATCCAACCATCTAAGTCATCAACCAACCATTCAACCATCTAAGTCATCAACCTACCAACCAACCAACCAAGCATCTAAGTCATCAATAAACATAGACCAAGAAAGACAGAGATCACAGTCTAGAATAGATATGTCCAACCACAAAGATGACATCAGCTCAGCATGACAATAGACAACAACAAGAAACAACCTGGTGACGTGGGTACTATGAAGTGAGCATCACAGGCAGATCTCCAAACTGACAGTTGTAGAGACATTAAGTTACAGGTCAAGGTCAGATGGACAACTTTTGTCATGTTGTTTTAAAGCAATCATCATAGCGACAAGACAACACAGACACACAATCATACAAGGAATGTGCACTGAACTATCCGTCATGGAATCAAACCTGACCAATTTTTTTTTAAAAAGTTGATCAAGAAATCTATACGTATAAAAACCAATCACGTCATATCCTAATATGTTAAAATACTCTTCTAATTAATATTACCGAAAAAAAATATATTTTAAAAATTAATTAATAGGCTACAGTCAGTCCACATCTAAAGAACATCACTTAATTTAGGTACACATCATAATCAATCAGATCAGTTCAATCTTCTTCTCCTCATGCAAGTCAGACTGGTACGATCTCCGCCATTTTCTGTATCTAGCCTTCCTGGTACACTCAGATAGATTCCCTACCCACTTAAAGCCATGTTCACTATTTGCTTTCAAATTACCTTCAGTTACTCCTTTAACAAATTTTTCGGTCAATTAGATGTACACAAATAAATGGAGATCAATAATAGAAGCCCATGTTTATGAAAGCAACTAAACAGACTACAATAATAATAATCACATTGTTTTTTTTTTCAACCAATGAAAAAATATTAACTCACGCGAGTAAGTTCGTCCCCACTGACTTCACCCACAATGGTCTGAGCCCAATATGGCCGCACCGTTGTTACATATTTCTCCTTCAGTTTTTTTCCGTCCTGGTAAATAACGCCCTGAAAGATAGATAGTAACTTAAATAGAATAAAATTTAAAACAAAACTTAAGTTAAAAAATAAACAGACAATTTGAATTCACCATTATCGGGAGAAACAACGTATACAGCTCAACAATGGAACCTGTTATTTAAACATACCAATATACATACATATCAGAATTATTATTTATAAAGTACATTGGCATGTAATGGTGTGATATAAATGACATACAACAGTAGTTTGAGATTCTAAATACAACATACAACATAGGAGATTAGAATTAACAAGAGTGTGGAAAACGTTTCAGTATTTTAATATGGCTGTTTTTGTTATGATTAACATCGAAGTTTCCATATCAACTACAATTCTATAACTCTCATGATCCTGATGATAATGACGACAACTTCAGATAGCTTAACTTTTGAAGTATAAAGACACAAAAACTAAACAAAGTGTATTGTTTTTATCTAGAAAGTTTTTGTTAAATAGTCCCTTCAGCTAATTTATATTTTTTTCATAGAACGAAAACGTATCCACACAGGATGTTGATAAGATCAACCGCGCTGAGTTAGCAAACATTCTTCAGTGTTCTCTTCCTTCATGGATTAGACTTTCAAGTAGTCAAGCAAGCCTCAATTATCAACGAGACAACATCTATTTCAAGTGCCCATCTTGAATCTGCTTACTTACTTAGTCGTTCTTCTTCTACTGTGAGGTGTAGAGGTTTTGAAGAGAGAGAGCGCGCCGTACTATCCTATCGGCTGTCTTCCTTCTGGTCTGCTTCCATTCTAATCCTCGGTCCTTAAGAGATTGTCCAATATTGTCCTCTCAGTGGACTCTGGGTCGTCCTGGAGGTCTGGATCCCTGGTTCTTAGCCTTCCATACCTGCCGTGGCAGCCGATCTTCTGCAATTCTGCAGACATATCAGATATTCTACATATGCCTAGTCTCAAGCAAAACGACTCAAATGTTTCTGCCCACCAACGATATGTAAGTACAGCGTATATAAAATTAACATAACACATACATCATCCAAATCCCTATACGTTCAGATTAAAAAAAAAAAAAAGAAGGCTTAGGCTAGGGGAGAACAATCAACATTATATAAAAAAAAAAAAAAAAAAAAAACAAAGTTCAGAAGTTACGAAGACAAGTACAGTTACCTCCGCTGGTATCATGCCGGCAAATTCGTAATCAAATGACTCCCCCAACTTGAACTCGCTTTCAATTTTCTCAGAGTCCGGAGAACCAACTGGTCCAGATTTTTGAGTCCAAATATCGTAATTTCTGGAGTAAATTAGTTCAGATTTCTTGCTCAAGATAATTTCTTGAATATATTCCGGTATTCCTAAAGTGGACATATGATATGGAAAATAGGTTGGTTCATTTTGATGACATCCCTTTTTTTATTTCTGTTTACACGGCTCCCAACACTCATAAACTGTATCTGGTTTTGAGCATTTCAAAAACAGAAGTTAGTGAAATTGAAATAACATTTCTCAGCAGCTGTTTTTTTATTGACTTAGTATAGTTTAAACAGCTGCACTAAATAAGTATCTTGTAAAGTTTTTGAAATAGTGAATTAAAATAAATGTCTTGAGCTGTTTAAATTAGAAGGGGCAAATCCCGCTCTATCATTACATCAAGTTGTGCGACACTTCCCTTGACTTCTGAAGGTAGTCAATCACGGACAGGATAACCGACAATATCTTCTTCTTCGATCGTCCAGAAAAGGACGTTGGTTGCGTTGTGTCGCCGTTTACAGCAAAGCTGCGATATTTGCGCCTTTTGGCAGACACATCCGACTTCAGCACAGCATTTTTGGGACCGGGTTTGCCTTCCCTCTTTGATCTATACTCTCTCAGCCAGACTGCAGTGATGCAGCCTGTTTCCAGGACCACCACTTGGAGGTGGAGCAGGGTCTTGGTCAGCTCTGGTTCGCTAACCCTGACGCAAGCAGTCTAGCTATGAGTCGCTAACTGGATTTCTCACTGTTGACTGATAATCGAATATGATTCTGCCAAACCATATACAAATAGCTAAAGACGACTTGTGCGAATTAGCCATACGTTTAAAAGACACACGAGAGGAAATCAACATGACGAGAAAAATATTGGAGATGACTCTTGTTTCTGTATCATTAGTTTTACTTGCAATGATATCAGTTGCTGCCCCATGAGGACAGAAGCACAAGAGAGCTAACTGACGTGTGACATTGTGCAACAATGGCTGCCGGGTCTTATCCGCCTTTAAGGAAGTACCATGTTGATTTATTTATTCATTTTTTTAGATTCTTATGTGTCCTATCTAGCCCTCATCTTCTTTCATTTCCCTGACGAAGGCCGTGTGGCCGCAAAGTTGACTATTTTCTTTGTCTTTAGTCCGCGTAAGATGAATCATCCTTTTTTCGATTTTTTGTTATACCCATCCATTGTAACACATGAATCAGAGCTTAGCAGAGCGATTTTCTTTTTCTCTTCATCAGTTGTTGCCTCTGCTATTGCCGCAAATTTTTCCATGTCGGCCAACCATCTCCTGAATTTCTTCTTGTCTCCATCGAATGGTTGTACTATGGACCTGACTTGGGATAATTTTGCATAAGTGCTATTCTTTTGTAAGTTCTCAGTAAAGCGCTGTAGCGCTATCAATGTGGGTTCTTCCATATTTGGATTGACTGGGGGCTGCAGCGGTTGTGCTTGCGCAGATCTGTTTTCCTGTTGTTGCTGCTGTTCTACCCCTAGTTGCTGGAAATTTTCCATTAATTGGTCCATCTTTCGTTAATGCTTTTGCTCTTTTATAGAGGACTGGTCACTAGGCAACAAGTTGAGATGTGTGGCCGGGTAGGGTAGTGGGGGTTGCTGTTTAAGTCGAGAGTGTTAGATGTATAATACTAGCTTGCCTGCTAGAGTTGGTGATTGCTCTCTACAGTCTTACAGGTTGTTTTCCCAGGTTCGGGGATATATCCTCTAAGTTGTTTCTTTTATTGTTTTAGAGCACTTTTTTTTGTTTATGATATGCTTGTAGCTATAGACCTTTGATAGAATGATTCATTCTTCTGATAGCCAACTGCAAAGACACGATTCTTGAAACAGCGTAAGGTTTTGACAGAAATAACTTTTAATTGTCTGTTCTGGTACAAATGAACTTGTCAAATAACACAAATTCTTTGATACAGGCAGATATACATCAGTTAACAATCAATAGTGCATATCTGGTACCATTTCATGAGTGCAAAATTTCCTTTGCACCTTTTCTAAATCTATCTGCATTTTCTCTTAGGGCTATCTCCTTGTTTGTACTGTTTCCTTAAGTTGTGCATTTAGACTTTGTCCTTGCTAATATACTGCAGATTCTTCAGTGAAATTCGTTATGCAAGAGTTTTCCTTTTGAATCATGTAGGGATCCAAAATGTTTAATATTCTCCACTTCATTTAGCATTCTTCCTCAACAGGAGACCAGGTTTCATTATCACATACAATCTTCGAACCCAAATCTGCGGTAATCATAGCTGTGTGCACTATGAACCACGGGAAAGTTTATATTGTCAAATACTTACAGTATTTCAGAAAAACACATTATCACTACACATCCTAGAATGATCTTTTTCTACAAAAGCTTCCCAACACTAGACTAACGTCTGTTAACTTTGGATTCTTGGTTCCAACTGAGCCGCGTCTATTCTACTTTTCTGCCGGCTCAATAATACTGAGCCTAACCATTGGTTGGAAATCACATGACCAATGCTTGGCGTAAGCGAAGCTAACCTGATTAATGCTTGGCGTTTCGAAGCTAAGCTGGCCTAATTAAACATCTGTTGTCCCGATTTATTAATATCTTCTGTTTCTAATAAGAATTTATTTTATGTTAATTTGTGCCTCTTTCTGTTACTGGTATAGTCTATTTCTGAAGAGGAAAACCACGGTATACGCGGCTACTATAGGTTCAATAACTATAACCCAAAGACATGACAAATATAACTACTGACGTCATCATTAGTAGTCATCAGCTCCCGGGGAGCATAGGCTTTAAACAACATCGTACCCCGCCCCTCCCCCCCCCCCCCCCCTTCCCCATCCTATACCATTTACTCATCTTTGTTCTATAATTACCGTATCCTAAATACGGGACATGCTATGTTGGTTAGGAAACTGGGAGAAAGGAAATTAATAGAATATACCGGTAAATAAAAGTGAATGCCCGTTTGGATAAATTCTTTCCGGGATCCACTTGGTGCTGGGGCCACCGATACATCCCTCCAGTTCACCCGGGCGGTAGTTACGGTACGGGACCAATGTCTAGGAATGGTTTGATATCAGCAGGAAAGTCTGTCATTACTAAAGCTGTGTTTAAAACCCAAAAAAATGTGTTAACTCAGTTGTTTAAAGAAACACATTGATTTAATCGGAACATCACAATTCACCAACCTGCGCCAGCCCATTCAAATATGAAACACAATCCATTATGGCAGTTCATTATTTCCCTTACTTTAAAACGCTAACTTTAACGGAGTTATTATCTCTTTATTTGACATTGTTTCAGTTCATCATCACAGTTCAGTTGACCACGTGACATAGGCCTTCAACAAATGTATGCCAAATCTTCCTGTCACGTGTCATCAGGTTAAATGTCTGTGCATGCCGTCGCCATCCACTTCATGTCCGTCTCCAGTTCTCTTCTCCTATAATCTTTGGTCTTTCTCTACATCTCTTACCCTTGGTATTCCAGCACAAAGACCTGCCAGGTAATGCTATCAACAAGTTTTCTTAGTGTGTGTCCTATCTATCTTTAGCATCTTCTATTCATTTCTTGTTCCACTAGCGCTTGTCTGGTTCTTGTCATCAGTTCTACATTAGAGATCTTGGCATCAGTTTTACATTAGGGATCTTGTCATCAGTTCTACATTAGAGATCTTGGCATCAGTTTTACATTAGTGATCTTGTCATCAGTTCCACATTAGATATCTTGTCATCAGTTCCACATTAGAGATCTTGTCATCAGTTCCACATTAGATATCTTGTCATCAGTTCTACATTAGGGATCTTGTCATCAGTTCTACATTAGATATCTTGTCATCAGTTCCACATTAGAGATCTTGTCATCTGTTCCACATAAGATATCTTTTCATCAGTTCTACATTAGTGATCTTGTCATCAGTTCCACATTAGTGATCTTCTCATCAGTTCTATATTAGACATCTTGTGATCAGTTCTACATTAGTGATCTTGTCATCAGTTCCACATTAGAGATCGTGTCTTCAGTTGCACATTAGAGATCTTGTCATCAGTTCTACATTACAGATCTTGTCATACGTTCCACATTAGAGATCTTGTCATCAGTTGCACATTAGAGATCTTGTCATGATGTTACGTAATTTGTTAAAATATTGCAAGAAATGATAGAAACACGCGATAAAGGAGACACCAACAATTAAGTACACATACCTGTGGTAACCAAGAATGCTTCCATGTTCTCCCGACCGATCTCCTTCCATCTTCCCAGAAATGGATCCAGCAACGCTACATCCTGAATGAATTCGCTACTAACTTCCTGTCTCTTGTGGACTCGACCTGTGGCTATGACCCGGCATGATGTGTGCAGAATTGGCGCCAAACCTGAATACCATGATGTGATTGCAGACGACATGAGTTTTCCCAGTCTTGCAGGAATCGTTGAGACGATCATAGCTCAATAATATTGCTTGAACGGAGACCTGGCAAAATCTGGAAGCGATTATAAAAATTAATGTTCATGTCTTACGCTAATTCAAACAGCTGTGCCTAAACGTACAGAAATAGTTACTTTAAGCTAAGAACAAAACTGTTGAACAAGAGATCCCTTTGTTCCATGTCAGGAGAAGTATATTTCTTATTCCATTTGTGTTTTTGGTCTTTTTTTAAGTAGAAGGATCTATAAAATGAACATTATTTTAAGCAACAAGTCTTTGCCAACGGAGATAAGAAAGTTCTTCAATGTTATACCGAACCCATCCTGACATCCGGGTGTGAGTCATGGACAATAGAGTAGACAAATATAAAAAGTACTAAAGGCCACACAGATATATTTTGACAGATGAACGTTAAAGATATCACAGGCAGCAAATAACAGAATAATAAGCATGTACTGACAGAGGCCAATGCTACAACAGAAGTTTATTCCTCACGTTAGAAAAAAACAATCCACTTACTTTAAGCTTGTTATGAGAAGAAAAAAGATGGAGTACATCATGACAACAGTAAACATAAATAGAAAAAGAGATAGAAGAAGACAAAGAGAGAAAATTCTGGACATTATGACATCATACATAGCATGGAATGAAGTCAACAACAGAATTGATAAGTAGTACTGGAGACAGAAAGTTGTGGAGAGACATGATCTCCTACGCCACTAGAGATGGTACTTGAAGAAGATGAAGAAGCAAAAGATGAGGAGAACGAAGAATGATCGTTTTAATTAATTTGCTGTGTTTAACTAAGCTAGATTCACTTTTAAAACTGACGAGTGTCGTGATTCGCAGAAATATCTGTCACTTTTAGCCGAGTGGTCTGCTGTGTGTTCTTCACTAACTTTTGTCTACATCCTTTTTTCTGTCTCATAGCTCCTAACAGCATTATTTCTGGCTTTGGTCATGTCTATCTTACGTTGGACAGGCTAATTCCACCCCTTTACACGTGGACATCGACATCTAGCTAAAGGTCCTTTTATTCTGCCTTTCCAGTACATGACGGCTAGTTCCCCGTATTCTTTGATTTACAGAGAATTGTGGACACGGGGGAAGACTTCTACCTTTTAATTGTGCCGCCCTCGCCTCATCTCCCGAATACCGGTCGCTCGTAGAACCGCCAGCGAGGCGGCAGATTACGTCCTGTTCCTTAGTCGCCCGGGGAATCTTTCCCATAAGTCTTACGTCTCAATTTGTTTCATCTAGTGCATGTGCAAAAGCCACCTGCAGACTCTATCTGGCTATTTAAGCAAGAGGTCTCTATCACTCAGTACCACTGTCTCAAAAAAAATTATGCCACTGGACAAAGTGATATTCTGCGCCAGATCTAATAACAGTTGTTCGTGCAAGAATTATTCTGTCTTCGGTAAGCTCATTTACTTATTTCATTCATTGGGATGTTAGCTTAATTTAATAGAATAGAGATCCCGTCCTATACTCTAAAGGCAGCTTAGGGGGAATGAAGGAATCATGATTTACCCACGCCAATAGAACAGGTGTTGAAAGTAGACAGACCTGGAGAACTGCACAATATAGGCAAGCAGTATTTAACACGAACAAATTAATATACAGCGATTTGTTTGCTTTGATTTTTTTTTTTTTTTGGGGGGGGGGGGGGGGGGGGGGGGGTGTTATATTATTTTTATAAATTTAATTTCTGTAGTTGTTTTATACTATTTGACAATTATGAAGAAACTACTATTTTAGATTTAAATTTAAACAAAAAAAACATGCACCCACATTCGGTAAATTTTAGTTGCTCTATTTCCACAAATTGGACAGGAGATATCAAGCCACCTTCCCTTATCGCCGTTGAACATATTAAATGGACGTAGAGACACTCTGTATCTTAATTATAACTCTTTAGCGGTTAAATGGGATTTACATTTCGATCTGACGTTAAAAACTGAACAGTTTAATATTTCTAGACCTTCATATTCAATTTTCTGACTTAGATCCAGCCGTACTTGGTGTTGTGTTTGACAACAGAGCTTACTGTAAATTCAGTTGCATCAAGCGTAGAAGTGCTTTCTTCGAAAAAATTCAACAAGACGTCTGATTCGATGAAGAAGAACAAGAACAAGAAGAACAAGAAGAAGAGTAAGAATAAAAAGACATAGAAGACAAAGAAACCAAAGATTGAAGAAACTTGAATAGAGAACTACATATTTATCAAATAATTGTTCTAATATGAACGTTGGCATTAATAGAAGAGGTGTTAAGAATAGACAGACCTAGGGACCTGTATAATATAGTCAAACAATAACGAACAAATGTTAATATATGTGGTAAAGTGGGATGTTATAAATATTTATAGGGGACTTAGTGTACTGACTGAGATCAGCTGTGAAGGTATCTATATCTATTAAGAGTAGTGTATTACAGATGACCTTACTTGCTACCACATTTATACCTCAGTCAGAATTATTCTGGAATATTGTGATGACTACGTTAAATGTCTAGGGTTATGAAAATGATGAAGTGTAAGTCACAACAACAACAGACAGATAAACAATTTAATTTAGTCCACAACACTTTACAACACTGTGACACTCACACACATATAACACTCTATAAGACTATCTTAAATGAGTCAAGTGTTTAAGTTTAAAAATATATTTATTAATTCTTTCAATAATGGATATCCTGATTCAACTACACAGTGAACCAGGAATCACAATCAAATGTAATTACAAGTAGTATGTACACAGTTTATATATATGAACTTAAATTGACATATTTTATTATTTTTATCCTATGTGTGTCAGTTGTGAAGTAGTAATATGAGGTAATACTGGTTTTGTTCAAGCTTGGTTGTTGTTTTTTCATCATGACTTCAAGTGTTTGATTATCGTGGAAATAGTATTGGGAAAAGTTCACAGTTCCTGTCATTTGAACCAATTTATTGTCCCTCTGTGTTTAATAGCATGTCAATTTTTGAGGGGGGGGCACATAATGTTGAGCTACTCTGGCCACAGAAGCTTATCTTTCGTGATGGCGGCAGGAAAAGACTCCTCTGCTCGATTGCTTCACTGTGTTCTGGAGACACCTCACTGGTCGCTATCTGGACCAAGGAGTATGCTGTCAGCCTCTGGATTCAGCAAAACTCAGACCAGGTGCTGCTTCAATAACTTAGGACCACAGTCCCTGAAACAAGAAGGTTGTACCTCCTACTTCAGATCTAATTTATAATCTATTTCCACACTGAACACAATACATAACAAACACTGAGTTCAGAGCGGTAGGCCAACTGCTAGCTTCATCTGAAACAATTTACACCAGTATACTCTGTTGCAAGTGGAACTTATGGAAGGGGAAGTAATCTTTAGAATGGTTTTTTAGACAAATTAAATTTCGAGTTGCAACGCTTGATTAAGCGGATACTTGTTTGACTTTAGGATAGAATTATCTTTTCCTATTTTTCGGGTGACAGAGTACAGATAAGCATGTGAACGCTGTTTAATGTATTTATTCTGTACTGTTTTGAGTCATGTGAATAGCTCGCTAGTCTGCATGTGTTATCGAGAAACGGTGTTCAAGACAACCGAATCTCGTGACGGGTTTTTTTGGCGGGACTAGTGTGTGTGATTGAGGGAGTTGTGTTTTGGGCGTGGACCGTGTAGGTCGAGTCCCAGTGTTTTTTGGATAATGTATGCCTACGTAGGATTTGAGAAAAATGTCGACTTATATATTAAAAAAAAAAAAAAAGATAAAAAAACTCACAAAAAAAAAAAGAAAAGAAAAATAAAAAAAAAAAAAAAACAATAAAAAAACTGCAATAAAAAAAAAAAAAAAAAAGCAAAATAAAAAAGAAAAGAAAAAAAAAAAAAAAAAAAAAAAAAAAAAAAAAAAATAAAAAAAAACAAAAAAAATAAAAAAAAAAAAAAAAAGAAATAAAAAAATAAAAAAAAATAAAAAAATAAAATAATAACAAAAAAAAAAAAAAAAACAAAAAAAAAAGAAAAAACAAAGAAAAAAAAAAAAAAAAAAAAAAAAAAAAAAAAAAAAAAAAAAAAAAAAAAAAAAAAAAAAGAAAAGAAAAGACAAAAATAAAAAAAAATAAAAAAAAAATTAAAGATGAGTTACAATAAAAAAAAAAAAAAAAAAAAAAAAAAAAAAAAAAAAAAAAAAAAAAAAAAGAAATATAAATAAAAAAAAAAATTGGCCAGTAATAACATTAACTGTAATTAACATTTCAGACTGAAACCACATAGGTCGTATCAATAACACAGGCAGCAAATAACAGAATAATAAGCCAATGGTACTGGACAGAGGCCAATGCTACAACTGAATTTATTCCTCACGTAGAAAAAAACAATCCACTTACTTAAGCTTGTTATGAAAGAAAAAGAGATGAGAACAGCATGACAACAGTAAACATAAATAGAAAAAGAGATAGAAGAAGAGCAAAGAGAGAAAATTCTGGACATTATTAACATCATACAACATGGAAGAAGTCAACAACAGATTGATAAGTAGTACTGGAGACAGCAAGTGTGAGAGACCATTATCTTCCTACGCCACCTAAGATGGTACTTTAAGAAGATAAGAAGCAAAAGATGAGAGGACGAAGAATGATCGGTTTTAATTATATTTGCTGTGTTTAACTAAGGCAGATTCACTTTTAAAACTGACGATGGTCGTGATATCGCAGAAATATCTTCCCACTTTAGCCGTGAGTGGTCTGCTGTGGTGTTCTTCACTAACTTTGTCTACATCCTTTTTTCTGTCTCATAGCTCCTAACTGCATTATTTCGGCTTTGGACATGTCCTATCTTACGTTGGAACAGGCTAATTCCACCCCTTTACACTGGACAACGACATCTACTAAAGGGCCCTTTTATTCTGGCTTTCCAGTACATGACGGCTATTTCCCCGTATTCTTTGATTTACAGAGAATTGGGGATCACGGGGAAGACTTCTAACCTTTTTATTTAGTGCGCCCTCTGCCTCGTCTCCCGAATACCGTCGCTCGTAGAAACCGCCATCGAGGCGGCAGATTACGTCTTTCCTTAGTCGCCCCGGGAATCTTCCCATCAAGTCTTATCTCAATTTGTTTCATCTATGCATGTGCCAAAAGTCCACCTCATGACTCTATCTGGCTTATTTAAGCAAGAGGTCTCTTATCACTCATTAACCACTGCTCAAAAAAAATTATGCCACTGGACAAAGTTGATATTCTGCGCCAGATCTAATAACAGTATGTATCGTGCAAGAATTATTCTGTCGTTTCGGAAAGACTCATTTACATATTTCATTCATTGGGTATGTTAGCTTAATTTTATAAATAGAGATCCCGTCCGATACTCTAAAGGCACTTAGGGGGAAGTGAAGAATCCATGATTTACTCCCCCGGCCAATAGAACATCAGTGGTTTGAAAGTTAACCAGACCTGAGAACTGCACAATATAGTCAAGCAAGTATTTAACACGAAAACAAATAATATACGCGATAGTTTGCTTTTGAGTTTTTTTTTTTGGGGGGGGGGGGGGGGGGGGGGGGGGGGGGGGGGGGGCCCACCCCCTCAGACATGGGGGGGGGAATAGCAAACTCTCAATTTAAAAAAATTCATCATAACAATGGAACCT